>JANHFO010008078.1:40844-55390 GCA_032468095.1 Pareas carinatus | reverse complement strand
GCTGATCAAGATAGCAACCTCCTGTCTGAATGTTACTTCCTTGGCTTCCGCTGCATGTTGCAAACTTTCAGAAGCTTAAGCCTGGACTTAAAGCAACATAACCATATATGGGAACGGGTCTGCTCTAAGGTGATCAAATAATCTGATGAGTATAAGAATGCTTGTTGCTTCACTCTTTGGGGTTCAGACTCTTAAAATGTTCTTAATATTTATTCAGTTACAAGCTATTAAATCCTAAGGAAGGAACGAATATACACAAAAAAAAATCTTTTGGAGACATGTGAAGGCAACTATTTCATCTGAACTCAGAAAAAACACATTATCAAAGTAAAACAAAAAAGCTATTATTTAGAATTATGACTGTATCAAGTAGACACTAAAAAAACACAAATTTTCAGAAAAATTTGAACCACCTGAAACACTGTAATCAATAGCTCCTGAATTTGACTGTACATCAGCAATTTCTACTTCCTCTAATCATTGTCATTTTATGTAGGGGTACCTAAATTTATAATGCTTCCAATTTTCATGTTATTTTGTTGATTTAAAGTTTTTCAAATATAGACATTTATGTCACATCTCAACAAGTTAACATAATTTAAAAGGAATAGGAAATATTTCAGAATCCATCTTTCCAACAGCTTAAAAAACTTTGTAAAGCCTCTAGAATTTTTAAAAACTATAGTTGAACTATACCTCCCATAACCACTAGCTAACATAGCCAACGAAAAAGATGATTTTAAAGATTACTGACAGAGATTCTATCCAATTCAAGGTCATCAATAACACCATGTGGATTTCCAGAGGCCATAAGACATAATTCTTTCATTCAGGTTTCTTGTACAAAAAGAACTAAATCAGACGTCTCCAACTTTGGCAACTTTAAGACTTGTGAACTTCAACTCCCAGAATTCCTCAGCCAGAATTCTGGGAGTTGAAGTCCACAAACCTTAAAGGGACCAAAGTTGGAGACCTCTGTTATAAAGTACAGTTCTCATGTCACGAAACACCTTCCTCATGCCATAGGATACATTTTTGTGATAGCCCAACCAACCACACTATGGTTTGTAGCAACATGGGAAGTCACCGACATCTCAACTCTTGTTCCGTACTCACCAAAGACCACTCTTTTCTTCTTTTGACTGGAGCAGAGAAACAGACTGTCTGTCGGTATCCGTTCGAACAACAGTCACTGGCTTATTTTCTAAAACTATACAACTTCACTCTTTGTGGCTCTCAGACTGATCCCATCTCTTCCTACAGTCACTTCCTTTGTGACTTGCTGGGGACAGGGAAGGTGAGAAAAAGAACAGAATGACCGAATAAACCACTGTCCCCTCTTCTTGATCCAGAGAACAGAGCTTCCACTGACTCAGATGTCGGATCTGGTTTTGATGCCATGGTTGAACTATTTGCATTGTTTGTCAGGGGCGACAATGTACAAATCCTGTTTCCTGGACACAGATAATTCTCTCTTTGTGCATGCTTGGCAAACAAAGGATGCTATTAAATACAGAGGGAGGACCGGCAACCGGTCAGTGTTTACGAACATCACAGAGTGTAACCTCATCCGTTTGTGCCATTTGCACGCTTCATAGATGACTTCCATCAAGCAGAGTCAACGAAGACGCCAGCAGTGAAATCGCAAGTCGTGGTCATGCGGTGTCGTATTTAACAACCACATCTCTTAGTCGCAGAGTTGTTGGACCCCAATTGTGGTCCTTAAGTAAGAATGACCTATATAGTTCTCGACTTACTTTTATTATTACTATTACTACTTAGACTTATATACCACTTAACAGTGCTTTACAGCACTCTCTAAGGGGTTTACACAGTCAGCGTATTGCCCCCCCCCAACAATCTGGGTCCTCATTTGACCGACCTCGGAAGGATGGAAGGCTGAGTCAACCTTGAGCCAGTGGGACTCAAACTCCTGAACGTTTGATGGCTAATGGCAGATGGCAGTCAGCAGAAATAGCCTGCAGTTCCGCTTTTGACCACTGCACCATCCTGGCTGTCTTACGACCACAATTGAGCCCAGATTTCCTGTGGGTAAGCGAGACAGTTGTTAAGTGAATCACTGCAGTGAAGACGTTAGTAGCCTGAGGGTTGAGTGAATCCGGCTTCCTCATCATCAGAAGGTTGCAAAAGGGGATCACATGACCTTGGGACATAGCAACGGTCATAAGTATGAACCAGTTGTGGAGCGTTTCAATTTTGATCACACCATCAAAGGGAGGCTTGCAAAGGTCGTAGCCGTGAAAAACGCTCCTAAGTCACTTCTTACACGGCCGTTGTAACTTGGAACGGCCACTGAACCAACTGTCGGAAGTCGAAGATTACCTTTACCGTTTTGCTGGCACCATGATAGTTGGGTGACTTTGAAAGAGGCTACAACTTGACTTCACAACAAATCATTTAGGGACCCTTTGAAGTTAGAATTGCACTGAAAAAGTGACTTAGGACCGTTGGTCACACTTACGGCCATGGCCGCATCCCTAAGGTCAATTGATCAAAAGTCAACATTTGGCGACTGACTTATAACAGGTGAAGTCTCCCCAGGTCAGGGAATTCCTCTCTTGCAACCTTCTGGCAAACAAAGTCAATGGGTTAACTGTGTTAACAACGGCAACGATTCATTTAATAACTGTGGCAAGAAACGGTCACAAAATGGGAGCAAAACTCAATTAACCCCTGTCTTGCCTACAAGCCACAGAAATGTTGACCTCCGTGGCAGTTGAATGTCGAGGATCAGCCGCCATAGGAAAAATCCAGATATTTCCAGGTGGAACCGCTCCTGAAGGTAAAAATTCTACAAGCACAAAAGATAGCATCAGTAAATCGCCCGAGATAGCAAAACATCTTGTGCCACGGTGTATTATTTGCAATAAAGTTGTTACAGCCAGCATGGACCAGATGGACGGGCACTCCAAACTGGGCAGCTTGTGCAACCAAACAAACTCGATGTGAATTTGTAAGGAGCCAGTGGTGGACAGTTGCCGTTGATCCAAACCGCTCATTGGATACTGGACAGTTCAATTCATTCTCTTACGCAACATTTCCTCACGATAAAGCCGACTGCCGTGAGAAAGCCAGATACCTGCATAACCGTCACAAGATATGGGCATGCCGTTGCAATGCTTGGCACCTCCGGTCCAAAATGATCCTTCCCATCAGTGTAGCAACAGGTCAACGATGCCATCTATGCCAGGGGCTGTAGTGGTGCAGTGGTTAGAGTGCAGGTACTGCATTCTACTTCGGTTGACAGTCGGATGCCTGTAAGTTCAGCAGTTCGAGTCCCACTAGCTCCAGGTTGACTCAGCCCTCCATCCTTCTGAGGTCGGTCAAATGAAGACCCAGATTGTTGGGGGCAATGTGCTGATTTCTGTAAACCGCTTAGAGAGGGCTATAAAGCCCTGTGAAGCGGTATATAAGTCTAACTGCTATTGCTATTTAATCAACACTGCGAGTTTCTGCATTTTAAAATGTGCCATTTTGCCACATTTGGTTTATATGTTTAGGAATAGTTCCGTGCTTCTTTTGGTCACTAGTAGCAAATAAATCTGCTTTTAAATTGGGCAGAGTCTATTCCATCCCAGGCGGAGATAGAATCTAGGCTGGCGGCACTGAAAACTGACTCTGGAAGACCCATTCCGACAGCCCAAGAGATGGAGGACCGTTTGGCAGCCTTGCAAGGCAGGACACTTCCATCTGCAGCCCCCAGACCTGTAAGTTGCCATGGCTTAAAAACAGACATTTCCCAGAGTTTTTGTAGCCAGAGAAAATGATTGAAAATTACCTGGCTGTTTCTTTTTGCCTCTGCAATATTTAAATGGAATAGAATGGAAAATCCTTAATATACGGGCAGTCATCGTTTTAGCTGTATTTAGCTTAGCTTACTTTTGATTTTAAAAATGTAATTTTCTGGACCTCTCTTGTTTCGGTCAGGTACACCAAGTCTTCAGCAGCAAGACCCAGGTTGAGCAGTCAGACGACTTGATAAACCAGATGGCTGAAGAGGTCACCATTGATGAAAGTGGAGGCTTCACAAACACACCTCAAGGTTTCTCTTTAGCTTTAGTATGGTTTCTTTATTTTGATGTAGAAATGGAAGCAAGTAGGTCCTGAAATGTCATGCAACGAAGTGCCCCTCCACTCCACTATTGTTCTTGATCAAGGGGCTGCAAAAATGCCCCTTCCAAAGTCCATGCAATGCTTCCAAAGCTTCTTCTTTGATATCCTGTTCACTTTTGGTAAAGAATTTCCACTAAATTCTACGGTTTGTCTTCAGATTTTATGTCGCTCCTTAATGGAGGAATCGAATAATTGTCTATTCGGTCTCTGCTTTAAGACATCCAGCAAGAAAATAATCTACCATCTTGTGCTCCATTATCGAAGGGCACTTTACTGTAAAAAACTTTTTCCTAACGCTCATCTGAAATTCGCATTTCCCTAACATGGTTATTATTTGGTGCTTAGATTCAAGGAAGTTAAAGAGTAGAATTTTACTTCCTTCAGGGTGTGACACCCTGTCAGATACTTGAAAAGTGCTATCATATTAATACTTTTATCCCCAATCAAGGCAAAATCTTTCTCTTGGCTATGGTGGTTCTTGATTACTGCCTTGTTTGACACAGCCCTTTTGAGTGCTGAGAGGGCGAAAACTTAGATCTGATGCTGGCTAAAGATTAAGATGATGTTACAGATCGTCCTCATCTTACAACTACAATTGAGCCCAAAACTTATGTTGCTAAGTGAGAAATGTGTTAAGTGGATTTTGCCCATTTGTTAAATTGGTCGCACAGTTGTTAAATGAATCTGGTTTCCCCCATTGACTTTGCTTGTCAAAAGTTGATCGCGTGACTCTGGAACATGGCAATTGTCATAAATGGGAGTCAGTTGTCAAGCATCTGAATTTTGATCACATGACCAATGGTCATAAGTGTGAAAAATGGTCATAAGTCACTTTTGTTCAGTCCTGTTGTAACTTTGAATAGTCACTAAGCAAACTGTTGTAAGGTGAGGACTATCTGTAATCAAATTTGCATGAGAACGACAGAAGAGAACTGGTGGACCAAACTTTGAATTAGGTCATGTCTTTTTAGATCTTCTATTTAAACTCATTAACTAGCAATGGAATGAATAGGCTAACCTCAGTATGATTACATTATGGGATAGTTAATAGTGTTTAGATTGCGACATGCTTTATTTTTGGCAATTTGTAATGCAATGGCTGAGTGACTGCGGCGCAGCTGTGAATTCACTCTAGGTTTTTGCTGTTTCAGAAGTGAGGACCCAGAACTGGAATGATTTAAATCAGACAGATGGCACTGCAGGCGTTTCAGATCTGTCTCTCAGGCAGTTGGAGGAGGAGAAAAGTAAGCTATTGGCTCAGGCTGCTGCTGAACTCAGGGAGGAGAACACCAGGGAGGAAAAGATTTTGGAAGTGGCCAAGCGATTGGCCGTTTTAAAAGGCAAAGATCCTGAGACAGGTATGTAACAAGCAATATTCTTCTCACCCGAGGAAAACTTTAGTTTATTTGGCAACAAATCTGGGTTGACTAATAAGGACAACATCGAAGTCATAATTCTCCAAAGAACTTCTATTTCCCGGTGCTAGGATTGTGATTCTTTTAAAAGCAGATAATTAATAGGGATTGATAGCTGAGAACAGATGTTAATGGAAATGCTTTGTTTGTTTCACAAGCAAAGCTGTGAAACCAAAGCTCCCTTTGTTTCAATGGGCTAGACAGAGTACAACTCACGGGGTTTCTCCAAGCCTGGCACCAGCATATGGCCCTGCTGAGGAGATGATGGGCCTTTGGGTTCTTTTGTTTTTTTCTTTTCAAGATCTGAGTTATGATTTCTGCAGTCATCCTGATGAAGTATCAGCCTGGGGCAGAGTGATCACAACTGTGGCACAACTGATTCTTTCATGCTGTTGCTGTCTATGGGACAAGCCTCTAGAACTTCCAAATGGGAGGCTCTGACATTGGGCTAATCCTCCACAGAAAGTTTTGTAGAGGCTCCCTCCACGTTAAAGTTAATCCATTTTTATAACTGAACTATATGAGGGATAGAATCAAGATCACGTGAAGTGTTAATACCACTTTATAATGCCTCGGTAGGTAAGACCACACTTGGAATACTGCACCCAGTTACGATTGCCATGATATAAAAAAGATGTTGAGACTCTATAAAGAGTGCAGATTAGGGGACTGGAGGCTAAAACATATAAAGAATGGTTGTTGGAATTGGGTATGTCTAGTTCAATGGAAGGAAGGACCAGGGGTGACATCATAGCAGTGTTCCAATACCTCAGGGGTTGCCAGGAAGGGATTGTCCCAAAGAAGAGGAAATAAATCTATTCTCCAAGGCACCTGAAGGCAGGACAGGAAACAATGGATGGAAACTAATCAAGGAGAGAAGTGATCTAGAATTAAGGAGAAATTTCCTGACAGTTAGACACTGAATCGATGGAACAACTTGCCACCAGAAGTTGTGAATGCTTCAACACTGCCCATTTTTAAGAAGAAATTGGACAACGATTTGTCTGAAATGGCTTAGGATTTCTTGTCTGAGCAGAGGGTTGGACTAGAAGATCTCCAAGGGGTCCCTTTCAACTCTGTTATTCTATTCTGTTCTGTTCTGTATACTTTCTTTAAAATAGCCGCATTTCAATATTAGCCGCCAATATTGCCATTATGATTGTCCCACTGGCATACCAGCGGCACACTAGCCTCATGTCTCTCACGAAGCCAAGGAACTAAAGAAAACTGAGACTGGCCTCATTTTTTTCTTTTAGTAGAAACCTAATATGTAGAAATCCGTGTATGAAGGTTTTTTTTATTAATACAGAACTCAAATGAACTGTGATAATACCAGAAGATGAAACTGCTGCCAGTGGCACACGTACAGTGAGCTGCCAGCATTAATAGCTTGGATTAGCACTGGCAGTAGGGAAAAAACAAACCTCTGATGCTTAGGCATCACACTGGCTTTGAGAAGATGATGTCAGAAGTGCTATACAGCTCCTGGATTCTTACAGAAAAAGAACATAATAACACATATGAGACTGAAGGAGAGCAGATCAACTACTGAGGCGAAAAGGATATTTTCGAGAAAAGGACCAAGGAGAACAAAGATGAGGAAGACGGCCTACTGACTATCTTGAGACCAAAGAATATTGCAAGCGTATAATCAGAGATGGAATGGAGATTACTTGGGGATCTTTCAGAACCGTCCAAATGAGAATTGATAGAAGTTGGGCTGTCACTTATCCTCTCTTCTGCTTTACAAGGACTTGAAAGATTAAGGGTCAAATTAATCCCACTGTATGGAAACATTTATGGACAGCAAGACTGTGTTGTACAGCATGATCGGTGGATTTTTGCAGCAACATGAAATAATGAAAAGCTACCATTATGAAATCATTATTGCTTCTTCAGTTTTCTTTTCTTCTTCTTCAACAGTTACTTTGGATGATTACAAACTCCCCAATAGCGATGAAGAAGAAGAGGAAGCCATCCAGAGAGTTTTGAAACAGGTGTCTTGCAGCTGATGTTACTTTTATAGAGTTAATCTGATACCTTTTACTTTATGCCCAAACCTGGTTTTTATTCTGTATATTTTTTAACCTTCTGAGTGGGTTCAGAAGATAAAAAAGTGGCTTTGTAAGTTTCGTAGCTGGGTAAGGATTTGAAACTCAACACTTATTTAGATGGTGATCAGAATCAGAATTCATTGGCCAAGTGTGTCTGGACACACAAGGAATTTGTCTCTGGTGTACATGCTTTATACCTACATACATACAATAAACAAACTTACAATCATAAGATACATTCATAATCATAAAGTACATTCATCTTGTTCTGTACAAATAAGATGCAGTCGACAAACTGCGATCTTAATCATGAATACAATCACAATCATAAAGTACATTCATCATGTCATAATGTTATCAAGTACAATCAACATGTCACAAAACACATTTCACAAGACACCATCATGTCATATGGTACATTTTTGTGATATGGTACATTTTTGTAATAGGTTTAGAACAGTTGTAGGATGCTAATAGTCAATCTGCAAGTCAAAATAGGGGTACTAAATGAACAACTATTTTATATTGTAAGATGTAAGACACAAGTTAATTGTCATACAATTAAGATTACTAAATAGAAGATTAAGAGAGTGGAAGGAAGCAGCCTCTGGGAGTAATTGTTGCTTGAAAGAGA
Source organism: Pareas carinatus (assembly GCA_032468095.1). Lineage (NCBI taxonomy): Eukaryota > Metazoa > Chordata > Lepidosauria > Squamata > Pareidae > Pareas > Pareas carinatus. Next base: position 47,153 of record JANHFO010008078.1, on the reverse strand, counting down.
GATGAAGGACAAATAAGTGCAATAAATACGTTTATTATATATGTCACTTTTTGTTACCAGCTTACTGAAGAGGCAGCTCTGGATGAAGCAAGCGGCTTCAATATTTTCCCAAATCAGTCCGCAACTGTGCAGTTGAATTCCACTGAGAAAACCAAGGTGAGCAACACTCCTGGATACATACATGCACAGCATTGTAAGGCTTGTATCTTCAGGACTGCAACTAAGGGCCAACACAAAGTTAGTGTGCTTCTTTAGGATTATCAACTGCCACCAGATGCCAGGCCAAAGAATAAACACCCGTGGATCTTATCCTGAAGCTGAAAGACAAATGGTTTCTCTAGGGCCAACTTTATACTTATCCACAATGTTTGCCAATTTCTATAACGAATTGGTAGCAGCCTGCCAGGTTTGGACAGTAGGGCTGATGTTCACATAAGCAAGGGAAAATGAATGGGAATACTTTCTTGAAGTTCCAGACATTCGAAACAGGTACATTTTAGTTATCCAAAGGGTATTTTAGTTATCCTACAGCTGCCTTGGATGGAGGCTATGTAGAGAGATGCAAGCCTTGAAACAGGACATCCTGGCTCAGAAGGCTCACTTCTTTTCCTGCCTTAAGCTATCAAACCAGGGTGTTTGCTTACCGTACATTCAAAATACTTTAGACTGCAATCTTACACAATATTGAAGCTAGTTTCCTTCTGAGTCCGTAAACATAGCATTAGAAAGCCAAATTGCTGAACGCTGTTGTTCTATGTTCTTGCCTCTGGATCCTCAACCTATATACCCTCTTAAGAGCCCAGCACATCTTTCTCCTTCCTACCATTTGATTTCTTGTCTTTAGATACATACATAATGCATTTATTTTTAAATGGAATAAAATGTGAAATGAGAACATCTGGTAAAATGTCTAGTAATATTACACAAATAGCTACTTCAGAGATACGTTTTGGGTTTCATTGATGAATAGATTTAGAGGAAATATATGGAATAAGAACATGATGCCTATTTCTATACCCGTCGTTTAAAATCAGGAAGAAACCTTACTGTGGATTTTTCCTCATCTACTTGCTTTTTTGTATCTTCTCCATTAGGCACAAGCTCCAGTTGTTGCTAAACGTCTAATTTGGCCTGCCAAAACACCAGACAGTGATGAGGAAGAGTTACCCTGGTGCTGTATCTGCAATGAAGATGCCACTGTGCGCTGCCACAGCTGTGATGATGACCTCTATTGCCAGCGCTGCTTCAGGTAACAAAGTGCATTGAGTAAAACGCAACTTCCCTTTCTATTTCTTTAGGAAACAGAAAGACTGAAGCAAAGCTCTTGAACTGAGGACACTATTAATGAATCAGCATAGTTGGCAGAATATATGATGTTTAAGCTGCAGATCCTAGGTCTTAGATCCTATGAGGAATGCTCTATATAGGATTGCAGCCTCCCGCAGCACTAAAACGATTCTCGCTAGGGATGGGGAATCTCCTAGATAAGCACTGTGAGGAGGAGAAGAAGGGGTGCAATTGAAAAGGGAAGTTGCTGTAAAATACCTTTGCATGTCTGTCTCATATGTCTAAACTTGGTTACTTTGCTTCTAGTTCCCAACTCTCCTGATTGGCATAGCCAACTTTTTGTTCAACTGTGGCTAAATTTCCCGTTTTGGCTTTTAGGGACAGCCATGATGAGTATGATTGGAAGGAGCATAGAACATCTGGCTATCGTCCTCCCTGCCGGCAAAAATGAGCTCAAAGAGCGTGATGGGAAAGGTCTGAAAGAGACATTGGCCAGAAATGTTTTCCACTGTGCATCGGCTGGACTACAAAAATCAACTCTGGAATATTGAGGAAGGGCAAAGCTATACTTGGCAAGAGCAAGTAGTCGCAATGAAGTTAAACGAGGCACTAAGGCTGATTTGGTTTGTGAATAAGCCATGGAGAATGATACGATTAAATAGGAAGGTTATTGTGCTCCCCGAGGACTATGATTAGTGGAAAAAACATGAGTATTTAAAAAGATAATAAAGGATATGAAGAAAATAATGCAATGAACATGGGTTCTGTTTCTCTGCTACAAATAAAACCTCGGACCTTATATTTCTAGCAGCTTATCAAAAATATTTAAAATTATGTACTGTTGTTCATTCCTCTGAAAAAACCTGTTGCTTTAAGCAGTCAGTGCACATTCCTGGGGGTGCCTAACTGGATTGAGGTTCACTTCTGCACCATGTACATAACAGTATGCCTCCCATTGTCTCTCCTTACCAAAAATCATGAAGTGTTTGCAGTTTTACAGGGTATGGAAAGTCCTTGCAGAGACAAATGATCAGAGAAGGTACCATTTCAGCTCGATATCTGTAGGAGGGGTTCTGTTTCCTTATGCTGATCTCATAATCCCAACTATGCACATTCATTAGTTTTTCTTTGTTATACCAGTCATCTGTTGAAATGCACATGGGAGTCAAGGCGATTGATTGAAATGCGGGGGCTTAAGAAACCAGGAAATTGAGACTTCTCAGGTACTTTTCTTTTCATTTCAGGTGTATGTCATTACTCACTCTCAGATTGCACTAGAACTCTTCCTCCTAGAGCACCTGGTAAAGAGAATTGTGTCCACTTGCCTTTCTCCTCCAGGGTTCAGGCATCAGGAGGAATGAGGAACTAGCTATTAATTCATCCCACCGCTACCTCGCTAATGTTATATCACGTGTACAGTATGTGGGATAGATTCATCCTTCCCTGGGATGCGGAAGGGAGAGCCAAGATGGTTCTTGACACCCTTCGGAGTTCTCTTGACAAGCAACCATAAACTCTCACACGGCTGTCATTCTTTCCTCATCTCGTTTCTTCTGTATGAGAGGTTCTCTGTGGGTATAGCTTTTTAGAACAGAATGGGATATATGTTTTGTTAGTGATTTGTTTCTTGTTTTAAACCTGGGAATCAACAGAAATGATTTCCATAAGTGTATAACTTTCAATATACAATGCACTTTCAATTTATATAATTAAATTAACTGTCACATTCTTTTTCATTTTACTTCAATGTCATTGTTTCAGCTATTTTAAAATTTTCTTTACCCCCTCCCGTCTTGTGGTAAGGCCTTCAGTATGTTCCACAAAGGCTGAGGCAGCCCTTAAAATGGGTAATTCAGATGACTATCCCATAAAATAATAAATGTTACCGTTTGCATTCTCCTTTGGTCCTCTGCTTTTCTCCAAATTATTCTACATATCTGAATTTAGGGCAATAAAATGACTTTTCCTCCCAGACTTGACAGTTCTGCAGAAACTGAATTTCTTACTTGTGTTAAGAAGTTAAGATTGTGTCAAGCAATTTAAAAGACTAACAAAATTTTAAAAAAACCTTCTGGCATTAATTTATGTCTATCAATAGCTGATTCGCAATTATAATAATTTCCTCACTGAAACTTTTGTCCTTTGCATGTGATTGTGACTTAGGTAAACTAAAGGGTAATCTTCATGCCAAGTCATGAATTTGGCAAGAATCTCAAAGCAATCAGATATGAACAAAGAGATTCATTCAAATTGTCCCAGGTGCTATGGTAATTGCAGGATAAATCAGTAAAACCTGCAGAATTTCTAGCAATGTAGCTATGTACATATTATCAGGTTTGGATACCTTCCAATGGTACAATAAATACTTCCAGCAGGCACCAACATAAAAATGGCAAAGATTTAATTGATTGTTCTGCATTGGGAAATAATGGAAACTTTTTATGATGCTTCTGGAAACTTTTGAAAGTTAATCATTTACTTACACATTTGAGTATATTACAACACTAAAAGTACATCACAAAGATTAAATCAATGAGCAAATCACTGAAATTTCACAGGAAACCAATAAATAAGACTTCAAAGGGATGAACAATAATTATATTGAGCTTTGGAAAAGCCACTCAATTATGAATCAATATTAAAATATAGTAATAAAATTCACAAGGGAAGAAGAAAGCAACACACTACTGTTCCTGGATATCCTCATCAGCAGGGCAATGAAAGCAAATTCGAAAAAACATGTCTATTATAAAATTACCCACACCAACCACGTGCTCCTCTACCAAATTAACAACCCAATTTCCCATTAGAAAAGCTATGCAAGAATACTGAACAAGCACAAATGCACTGCAGCAACCCTGAACATCAGAAAAAGAAACAGGAAGGAAACATCTTCCAACCAAATGGATATCCATACAACTTTCTCAAAAAGTACTTGACTACTCAACCCAATATAGCATAACCAATGCAAGCTGTGAAAAGGGCAATGCTGATGTCCATCAAAAACATCTCAGAAGCCACCAATAGACTATTATGGAATTGGCATAGCACACAAGCCAACTAAAGCCCTCCAAAAGCCCTCAAGACTCCCTAAATAAAAGAACTCAGCATTCCCCAAAGGAAAAAATGAGTCATCTACAACAAGCAGCGTAAGGACTGCAAACAGTCACCATGTAGGACCAACAGGAAGAAGACTAACAGTGCATCCATGAACACTAAGTAGCAGTCAGGAAATATGATGAAAACTTAATTTGATAACACATGGACAGATTCAACCATAGTTTCATTTGCGAAACTATGAGCATCCAAGATCAAGTCAATCCCCAAAACACCAGAGAATTCCTAGAAGCCTGTCATTTAGTCAAATTGTCCATCAACAGGCACATGGAGATAAACAACATCTACACATCATTCAAAAGAAATAGTTAAAAAGCCAAAAGGGAATAAAAACCAAAAACATCTTATCAGCAATCAACACCCAAATGAGCAGAGATTAACTAAGATTAACAGTAGATCAGCAATTCAGAAATGCACAATACCCCAATCAAGGAACTACCAACTCAGACAAACAAGCTAACAGTAAACAAAAGTCTAATAAAAGAACCACCAAGACCACTTCCACCAACACTGACAGGTCAAGCCATTCGTATATAAAATGAGAGCAAACCCAACTCCCTACTAGCACTGATGATGTTACCTAGTTTGGTAATGAAACATCTGCAAGAAAACATCCAAGCTCAGAGATCACCAAGGACTCCTCAGTTCAGTCCTGAGCTATGAATAGTCTCTTCTCTCAAGACTTGATTTTGCCCGGTAGTCTTCCTGAGAGTTCAAACCAAATCCAGCCCTACTTAGCTTTTCAAGATTGGACAAAGTCAGATGTAATCCTTGATTTACAACAGTTCATTTAGTGACCGTTTGAAGTTACAACAGCACTGGAAAAAAGAGACGACTGTTTTTCCTGTTTTACAACTACTGCAGCGTCTCCATGGTACATGATCAAAATTCAGACACTTGGCAACTGACTCATATTTATGATGGTTGTAATGTTCCAGGGGTCATGTGATAAAGTTAATAGGGAAACCAGATTCACTTAACAACGGTGTTACTAACTTAATAACCGTGGCGATTCACAGTTCAACTGTGGCAAGAAAGGTGAGGAAATGAGGCAAAATTCATATAACTGTCTCACTTAGCAACAGAAAATGTGGGCGCAGTTGTGGTTGTAAGTCGAGGACTACTTGTAGTTGTTGTTACAGCTTAGATCACTGTTTTTCTAATTGTAAGATATGTGGACATCAACTCCCAGAATTTCCAGCTATTTCCAATCTTGTGAGTCCAGACACCTTAAAGTTGGCAAGTATGATAAACACTGGCTTAGATTAAGTTAGTGAAGGCAGTGTGCACTTTATCGTTTTTGCAGACAGACTTATATTGGCAATTGTGAACTGCATCACCCAATTTGACAATTTCTTTTAAAGAGTGACAAGAGATCTGATATCATATCAGGTTCTTGGGTTTTTCCATAACAGCTTTCCTTGTTGTTTTGACATTATATCTTCTATCCTCGCTTTCATATTTTTGCTATTGTTCAGGTCAGTCTGCCTGTGGGGTCTTATTTTGAGAGTGTAGATGCTGATAAAATAGGAAAAATAGACATCAGGATTAATAGAGATTTTGTTTCTTTCAGACTCAGAATTCAGTTATGGGTTTGGTTTACAATGTGTAGCCCGAAAAACGCAGGTGTCTAGAAGGAAGACATTTTCAAGAGGAAAACATTTCCAGTGTCATCTTCATCTGTAATGTCTCCTTCAACCTCTTTTGACAGTCTACAATATTTCTCTAATCGAATCAAATCTAATCCCCAAATCCCAACCTCTTTTTGACCCTTTGTGTCAAAGCAAAGGGTTTTACAGCCTTGAAGAACGAGTCAAACGAGTATGTTAGAAAATGCACGGTAGAAAACAATTTAAGAAACTGATTAGCATTTGTGCACTTATAAGCGGCTTGTAACTAGCAGTG
>JANHFO010008078.1:14848-26545 GCA_032468095.1 Pareas carinatus | reverse complement strand
AGGGGGGAGGGGGGGAAAGAGAGTTAACGGGGAGAGAGGGGGGTAGAGAGGGTGACAGGAGGAGAGACAGAGAGTGAGAGGAGAGAGAGAGTGCCTGGATTTGGGGAGACATTGCATTTCCGCCCCAGGGACTTCAAACAGCCCAAAATTGAGCCACAGCAATGCGTGGCCGGGTCAGCTAGTACCTTTTATAAATAAATAAATTTATACAGACAGATTCCTCTTTTTGATTGCAATGAGATTCTTTATGGATTAATCTATCTTTCAATTTTTAGTGATTAAAGCAACTGTCTTTATCTTTTTCAGCGTCATTCTCTTTTGCCTTTCAAACTAAATGATATCCCTTATTTTCCAGTTATCCTGAGACGCTGTAAATTCCTCATGTATTGTCAATTTATTTTATTTTATTTTATTTTATTTTACTAGGTTTATATTCTCTAATTATTGCCAGGCTACATCAACAGGATTAAAATTCCAACCCCAAATAGTAACGTTAATAAATTAAAAACAAAAATTTTGTATGCAAAGGAATAATAAAAGCTAATCTATTAAATATACATGAGCAAATAATGCATACCCAATGTATTCACAAAGAATTATCTTCTTTTTAAGGTTTGTTGAAATAAATAGGATCAGATGAGAGAAACAACAGTAAGCAACCAGAATTACCAGATGAACTGCTATCTGGGCAGGCAGAGAAGGTTGGTCCATCCAGTAGCCAGGAGACATAACTGCCACTGGTCTTGAAGGATGAAAGAGCTGAGCTGTTACCTCCTTCTAGTTCAAGGGCTTACTGCAAAGAAGAAAGCAGAACAAAGTGACTTTGTGAGACTTTTCACAAGAAAGGAACCTTGTCCTTCCAAATGAGCAACACTGAGATTGATTCCATTTAAAGCAAAGCAGCAAGCACAAGCCCTCTGGGACAACAACCATTCACTAGTCTAAACTCTGTCCTGCCTCTCATTTTGAACTCTTGCAACTGTGACTCTAAACCTGGATTGGTTGACAACTCTGCTATGACGTTTGGACCTTGAACTTTGCCTGATCACTCTTATGCCTTTTGTTTTGGATTTGGATTCTCTCTCAAGGCAGATTTACTGGACTCATGGGGAATTGATTTCTGTTGTGTGTGTGTGTGCTTGCAAACAAATTCCCTTGCAAAATTTTACAGTTTGTAAAACTCTGCATGTTGTGAGTGCATAGCTTAAGATGGGACAGAGCCCATGCTCTGGCTAACGTGCACTGGGTCAAAAGCCAATGACAACATGGAAGAATGAGTGAATGTCCAGGTGAACCAGATCTGTCAGAAGCACATGTAACAAATGCTTTTTGCCACCTGTTCTTGAAATCTGATCTTAAGTTGATTTTTTGCCACCACTGACAGCAAGCCAGATGGCATTGGCGTTTGTAGTCAATGGCAGTTTGCCACCGCAAGATAGATTATTATCCTTTTCATCCAGTTTGACCTAGCAGGTCCTTCAACTTTGTCTCAGTCAGTCTCTGCTTTTGCATTCTTAAGGGACAAAATAAAATGTTCATGTTTTGATCCAGTTGCCAACATTTTATGTACATTCTACTATTTTATGTTTTATACAAAAAAATGACATTCATCAAAGCTAAAAATAAAATGGATTATTATTTATTTCTTATTAAAAATGTTTCTATACCTCATTTACTAAGCTAAACAGTAAAGATAAGCAATTTAATTAAGAATTGTTCTCAGTTATAATTTACATATCAACAATGTAAGCAAATAATAATAAATAATAACAGCTTGTTAAAAATATCAGTATGAGAAAATAATAGTTTCTTTGTACCTTGTTATAAATTGCTTTATGAATTAATTTGTTTAATTATTTGCCTAAAATATAAATTATATTTGCTATTTCTGACAGATGAATGCAAAATATTTTAAATAATTCTATTATAGGGCAATCAAGAACCTTCAGGACCGCATTCTGCTAGTTAATACCTCCCACCGACCGGTGCGTTCCCACAGAGAGGGCTTCCTCAGGGTGCCGTCGGCCAGACAATGTCGGCTGGCGACCCCCAGGGGGAGAGCCTTCTCTGTGGCAGTACCCACCCTCTGGAACGACCTTCCCCCAGAAATCCGAACCATTTCTGACCTCTGTGCTTTCTGCCGTGCCGTAAAAACTTACCTTTTTATTCAGGCCGGTCTGACCTAGCCAAACACACCTCCCGCAAAATTTTTTAAAAATTTAAATTTGTAAATCGGCTTTCAAATTGTTTTTAGATTTAGGCTCTTTTAAATTTCAGCCATTCATAAATTTATTTTTAATTGTGTGTCTTAAACTATTGTATATCTGTATGTGTTTTATTGGCTGTACACTGCCCTGGGTCCCTTTGAGGAGAAGGGTGGCATAGAAGGGGAATGAATGAATGAATGAATGAATTTATTTAGATTTATATACCGCCCTTCTCCCGAATGAATGAATGAATGAATTGTGGGTAAGTCTTTCACAGTTATGGACCAGTTTCTTGTTAATTTGCTTTTAGGATGCCTGAGCAGAATAAGGTAATGACAAAATAATCTCACTAGAGTAAGAAAATGGATGGATTTTTTAAAGAACCCTTCTTGCTAATTTGCTATTTTTTAAAAAATACTGTTCTAACAAGAGGGTTAACATTTTTTTTAGAAACACAGTTCATCTATTTTATCTGTTGGTTTGAGGGGGAAAAACTTGCTGGAAATTTGAACCAATGTTGTTTGAGATTTGCTAATATGATGGTAGGTGTTCTTGGGAACCACAGTAGAACAGTAGAAGACCTGTTCCGTACGTTCGGCACACAGTGTAATGAATTCCTCGTTGGGATAGGAAAAGAGGCACACAACTTTCAAGGATTTTTTTAAAACCATTGAGAAAACCTCCTTACGAATGCAATCGTCTAAAGCTTACGATAGCTCTGTCTAAAGCTCTGTTATTAGAAATAAGATAAAGTTGGTGATAGTATTCCTAATTATACTTTGACAATTACCAGCTTCATCTTATCTTGACCAAACTGACACAATCTAAAAAAGGAAATGAAGTCTGGATGCTGTCAGACTTCAACTCAGGCTAACATGCAGGATCTGGAGAACTATCGGTTCCTTATCTTGTTTTTAATAATGCACGACGTATAGCACATTCTACAAAAATGATCATTCTGATGCTATAATACTGAAAGCAGGCATTTCTTTCAAACAGGAACATGACGTATAGCTAGCTAGTCAATTTATAGTGACAAGTTCATGTGTGGTCTTACCTTTGAAAACCATCTATTTTTTCCCTTCACAGTTCATGAACAGAAAAATGTCTCACATTCTAGTAAAGACTTGTCTGGAGATTTCTAATCCCTGAAAGTGAATAACCACTCTTATTGTAAGAAAATGCTTTGCAAAAGACATCAATATTTCTAAAAATGACAATTTCTCCTATATTATAATCTTGGCACACAAGGTTTACAGCATTAAAATCTGAATTGCTGTATTTCCCTATCTTAATAATAAAAAAAATCTTGACAGATTTGAACAATGGGCCCTATCTAACACAATGGAATTTGATGAGGAAAAAAGCAAGGTTTTACAACTGGACAGGAAAAGGCAAAGGTACAAGTACAGATTATGCAAAACCTGCCTCAAAAACAGTAACTGTGAGAGGGACATCGGAGTCCTAGCGGATGGTCACTTAAACATGAGCCAGCAGTGTGCGGCAGCAGCTAAAAAAGCTATGGCTGCACAAGCAGAGGCATAGAATCAAAATCACATGAAGTATTAGTACTGCTTAAATAAAGAAATATCCAGTTTTGGCCACCCCATTACATGATTAAAGGCCTGAAGACAAAAATATATGAAGAACGGTTGCAGAAACTGGGTATGGCTACTCTAGAGAAAAGAAGGACTAGGGGATGACATGCTAGCAGTATTCCAATATTTGAGGGAACAAAGAAGAGGGGGTGAACTTATTTTCCAAAGCACCAGAAGTTAAAATAAGAAACAATGGATGGAAACTAATCAAGGAGAGAAGCAACCTGAAATTAAGGAGAAACCTCCTAATCATGAGAACAATCAACCAGTGGAAGAGTTTGCCTTGAGAAGTTGTGGGTGCTTCATCACTGGAAGTTTTTAAGAAAAGACTGGACAGCCACCTGTTTGAAGTGGTCTAGGGCAGTGGTGGCCAACCTTTTGGACCTCAGGGACCACTAAATTCATAATTTTAAATCCTGCGGACCACTAATATGATTTTTTTTAAAAAGATACAAACATTTGTAAAATAATGATCAGAGAACATTCATTTTATTAATGTAAAAGGCACCTATTTAATATAACAAATTTAAAAAACCTTATTTAATTATAACAAAATCATAAATACTTATTTAATTATAACAAAATCTTTCAGGGTTGTTTAATTGTAGCAAAATTATTAAAGTTAGTTTATTACAAAATAATTGAAGTTTCTTTAAGTATTACACATTATAATGTGATATTTGTTCCTGCTTAAGACAGAGAGAGACAGAGACACACAGAGAGAAAGACAGACAGAGAGAGACAGAAAGAGAGAGAATGAGAGAAAGAGAGAGACAGACATACACATACAGAGAGAGAGAGGGGGGGCACAGAGAGAATGAGAGACAGACAGACACACACAGGCATGCACACGCACAGGAACTATACAACTATACAAAAAAATTTCAAATAATCTCCAGAATTTCCTGCGGACCACCAAATTTTTCTCGCGGCCCACTGGTGGGCCCCGGCCCACAGGTTGGCAACCACTGATATAGGGTCTCTTGCTTGAGCAGACGGTTAGACTAGAAAAGCTCCAAGGTCCCTTCCAGTTCTATTCTGATTGTTTTATCACTTTAATAAAGGAATTAAAATAGGAAAACATAGAGCCATGAACTATGATGTCAATGGTGTGTGTGTGTGTGTGTAGGTGGTATCATGATACCATGATACAAATATTGCAGCTTGGATGTTTGTGTTAAATTTCATGACACAAATACTGTACAGAATTGCAGCGTTTGCATAGTGATTTCATGTCTTTTAAAGAGAATTAATACCCATGAATCTAGGTGGTTACAGGAAGCCAATCAGCACTATCCATTACAATCATCAAAAATTAAAATGGCAGTTAAGGGTGTAAGAGGCTGTGTGTTTTCATCAACACAGATAACAAGAGCAGGGTTTTGATATCTGCTGCCTGACTGCTATCTTCACTTTTTTACTTTCCTGTATATGCCACTGGCTATCATTTGGGCAGATGCTGTGACAAAACAAGACATAACTTTGTTTTGAGGTTTCTTGTGTAATTTCTGGGCCCATGAAGGTGAATGTAAAACAATGCAACCTATTCCTATAACTGCAAATTACTACAAAGGGTATCTGTGTCAACAGCAACAAAGGGCATAAACAAACCACATAAAGAAGTGATTCAAACTGAGTTTTCGTCTCGCAACCAACCAAGAATACTTGAGACAGGGTGACATGTTTGTGTTAGTGCTCAAGGGATGGTGTCACTCCAGGAATGATAAAATATCAAAGCTGCAAAAATTTGGAATTTTAAGGACAATCTTTTATATAAACTTCACAGATTTTTGGAGAGTGGAATTCGACCTGAAGAGCATAGTTCTCACCGTGCTTCTTTATGAATACCTCAATGTAAGTCTGAGGTTGCTACTTCAGTCCACAGGACAAACTTACTGTGGAATCCAACCACTGTTTGAATCCCACCATTGCTTAGGCCAACACTTTGTTTATAATCAATATCACTTTGACTACTAATAACATTTATTAGCTTAAAAAAGTGCCAGCTATGATTTACTAAATGAAGTACTCTTCATTGCAGGGGTGTCAGACCTACTGTCATTGTGGACCAGTGCCACTGTCGCCGTGGCCTGCCCTCCATCCACCCCCACCACACACCCCAGAAACCCCTGCCAAGCCCTCCATGCCCCCCACGATCCCCGAGGACCCACCATGGACCCTCCACAGATCCCTCAGACCCCACTGTGGGCCCCTGCCGTGGTCGCTGATGGCTGCCCGTGACCAGACACCCTTTCCCTGTGCCATCAACCCCACTTCCAGGAAGCGCTTTGCTCTCTGGCATGTCCGGCCCGCAGGCCGCCTGTCTGACATATGTGCTTTATTATATCTAATGAAACACATCAAGTTGATAGTGTCTACTATATCAAGCCTATCATAGAATCATAAACATGGAAAGGATGTCGGAGATCAACTTTCTATTCAGTGCAGGATATACTGCAGCATATGGCTATCCAGATTCAATTTGAAGACCTCCATTAGAAATCTTTTTTATGAGGCAAACTGTTTCCTTGATTAAAATTTCTTACTATCTAAAAATAGATAGATATTAAAATCTACCATCCTATATGTTCAACCCTTTGTTTCTAATCCTGCCTTCTGGGACAACAAGTCAACAAATCCACTTCCGCCTCCGCATGACAATTCTTTGGATATTTGATGACTGCTATTCTCAGTCTTCTCTTCTGTAGCCTAAACACACTCAGTTCTTTTAACTGCTCCCATGTAGGGCTTCTTAATTTTCCCAGCTCACATTTGAGCTTTCATTTTTTCCCATCCTCAAATGTAGGTCTTTATATTCCTTTCCTTCTGTTTGGTTTGGCCCACTGTTTAAGCCTGTTCATATCTTTTTGAATCTTGTCTTTCTCCTCCAAAGTATTTGTTGCTCTACTTAGTTTTGAGTTCTCCATAAATGTGATGATCAATCCCTCAACTCTTTCAGGCATTAATAAAAACCTTGAACAGCATTGTTTCTAGGGAATTATTCTCCAGAATGAGGATGAGGAATTTATGAGGTTTCTCCAGGGTTAACATCTATTTAACCGTTGTCTCAGTTAGTCCATATTTTATCGTGTTATTAATATAACGTCACGCTTTGTTGAAATAAAGTACTCTTTGTGGCATTTCTCTGATTTATTAATCCAGTAAATCTCTCAAAGAAGAAGAGAAGGTTAAACTGGCATGACTAGTTTGTGACCATTTTGGCTTTGTTAATTGTTGCATTCCTACCTAAGTGCTCATGCATATGCTGTTTAATGATCTGCTTGAGGATCTTGCCCAGTGGAGATGCCAGACTGACAACTCTGTATTTTCCCAAATCCTGCTCCTTCCTTCTTTCCTTCCTTTTTTTTAAAAAAAAGAATATTGTTCTCCTTGGGACTTTTGGAATCTTACCAGTTCTCCAACATTACAGTTAGCAGTTTTATGATCACATTCGCTAGCCCTTTCAGATACGTCATTGCCTCAGCACAGATTTCTTTACTAGAAATCCAGAGGGATGCAGGACTCCCCTCTCCCTCTCCACACACACCTGAGGACATTTCTGACATCACCCACCTCTCTGCCCAGCAATCCAATGGGAGCGCTTCCTCCCTCCCCTGCCTGGGGTAAGGCAGGTGGCTCAAATGTGGTGCGGAGTCTGTGGCAAGAGTGAGAGAGGAGAGGAGCTAGGTTGGAGGGAAGCATAGCTCACAATGGGCCGCAGAAGTTGGGGGAGGCCGCTGGGAGGGGCAGGGGGGTTGTTGATGGCCGCAGCGGAACACAGGGGGGTCGCTGATGGGCACGGGGGGCACCAATAGGTGGGAGGTTGTGGTGGGTTGCTGATGGACATAGGGGAGCAAGGGGGTCACCAATGAGTGCAGTGGGTCAGCAATGGCCATGGGGGAGGCGCATGTTGCCATGTTGGCACTTCGTGATACATAAGTGGCCTTTGGGTTGCAGTTTTGACACTCGGTCTCTAAAAGGTTTGCCATCACTGCCCTAGGATATCATTGGTCTGACCTTGGAAGCTTGCATTCATTTACATTAGTGTTCTGTCAGATTGCTAGTTCTGAGTTGCAACTCTCCTCTTGCACTCATGCAAAGGATGCTCAGCTATGACTATTTTTTTCCTGAGACAAATCAAAATAAAATCCAAGTTGAAGCATTTGGCTTTCTTACAGTCACCTGCTGCCCTTTCACTCTTTTCTGCTAAGCTACAGCTTATTTTCCTTTCACTTTTGAAGTCCACAAAAAAGCTTTGATTGCTATTGTTTTGGTATAAACTTGAACTGATTCTGAGCTTTAGTCTTTCTGACACAATGACTACTGTTTCTGACAACTGCCTTGCACCCTTCTTTGCTTATACAATCCTTCCATTTCTCACATGTGTCCTTTCTCCCCCTTTTCATCATTTTATAAAAATGTCTATATCCACACTGGATCTTCAGAGTCTTCCATTTTTTTCTTTCTAGAAACTCTGCCAGTGTTGGTGAAGGTGGTTCTCTGTGGTTCTCTCTTTTTACACCACATCCCTCCATGAAACAAACAAGGAAGGAAACCTGAGCTCTCACTTCCTTCACCTTCCTGCCCAAAGCGTCACAATTTTCAGTGGCTTTGAAAAGTCTCAGCAGCCTTTCTTTCCTGCCTTGGATGCTTCTTATCAGATTTATACACTGTGGTTTTGGTTCCTCTCAGCAGCACATTTTCCACCACCACAACATCTACCTTCTTCCTCCAAGTAGCTCCTGGGTTTCTTTCATTCACATGGCCTGCTTGAGTGTCTTCCACCTGTTCTGTGAATCCAGGTTTATCAAGTTTTGGTCTAGTGATTTTGGGTTATGTTCTAGAACAAGAGACTGGTGCTAGTTTCTGAGTTCTGTTAGCAATGAGTAGGTCCTGATTCTCTTCCTTCTCTAGGTCATAAGCTTCCCTCATCTTCCTCTCTTTCTTTTCTGGTTTTCACTTCCCTTCTCAAAGAGCAGAGAACTTCTCCTTCACTTCACTTCTCCTTTTCCATGGCCAGTTGCAATGCAGCAACTTTGTCCTCGAGCTTATTGCCTTCTCCTGCAATAGGTCCACAAGCCTATATTTGTACAAGATGTAATTTGAGTTCTCTTCGGGCAGGAAGGTACATATTGCACACACCTTGCAGATTACCAAGAATTTTTGCTATCATTTTGATTGGAATTATTTGGAGTCTCTCCCACACATCCTACTGCAAATTCCCACACAACTGTACTCCCATTTCCCACCTCCTAATAGCAGGCTTTCAGACACTGCTTTCTTGGAAGAGTTCTACTTTTATCTATTTGTAATCCAAAACACTTGACTATTGTGTATTTGACGTACAAAAGTTTCCTCAACGTTTTCTGCATATTTTCAATTCTGTTTCATTGACTTGTTGAATAAATGCAATGAATGCAACTAATTTACTTGCCTTTCTCCATAAATATGGGATATAACAATGTTCAACAAAGGAATGACTACATCTTTGCCAATAGTATGCAGTTAATCTATCTTGGCTATTAGTTTTCAAACCTAACATGGAGCCAATATAAAGTTTTCATTGGAAGAATACACAAGGAGTGCCGTCCTGTGTGGGCTCTTTCAACTTCCCATCACTGTGTGGGCAAGATTGTGACTACATTTTTCTGGTCAGAGGGGAAAGAGGTTAGTTATCTCTGAATTTTTCCAAGAACCAGTATTTTCCCCCCAAAAGGACTAATAGCTGTATCACAGATCACATTTTGGGAAACAGCCCTAGATTATTAACTATTTATAGTCATTTATTTAGACTATTATTGGACTATTTAGCTTTAGACACTATGACTTTGCAGCAAGAAAACTTTAAAATGATTTAATTTTTAATTTAATAGCTTAGTGTTATGTGTGAAACAAAACATGGCTTGCATGGGGTGGGAATCGGGTTAACTTGGATCACAGGTTAATCACATCACCAGTGGAATGGGAGAGAGAATCACGTGTCTCCCTCAAATAAGCACTTACCTTCTTTTATCGCAATCTTTTTTCCTGTGTGAAGTAGGAGGAAATTCGTTGGATCCACATTCCTAATTATAGCTGCCTGCCCCTTTCTTATTCAGTAATGAATAAGTGGTATTGAAATGAATTAGATAAAAACATAATATTAGCACCAATTTTTTTTAAATAGTAGCACGTAGCAAGACCAGGAAATGTATTCTATGTCTCTGACATCATCTATTAAATAATTCAGATAACTGAAAAAAGATTCATGCTTTCTGGATAGATACTGTCAAGCATAGCAATACATCCAACACAGAAACCTGTAGACCTCCAAGTATTGATAAGCTATAATTCTTTCTATCCTTCATTACTGGTCATGCTGGTTGGAGATAGTGGAAGAAGTAGAGCAGTTTATCTGGAAGAACACAGCATGAGAAAGTACTGACTATGGACCAACATGAATATGATAAGACAATCTGGTATTTCCTACATGTCAGGAAAATTATAATGGGAGAGAGACACTTCATGCTTACCAAGAGCATCAGAAACATTTATCATAAAATTTTATTTAATTCTCTTAGCTGGCTTTGTTCATTGTGGACACAGCAATGTATTTGTTTGGCTTTGGTTTTTGGTTTGGTATGTTGTGCAGATTCAACCATTGTTGTTTTTAAACTGTGGTTTACAGTTTTGTATATATAATAAGCCATAAATAAATGGTTCATAGCTCAGTGGAACATGAGAAACCAGTCCTCAATGCTGAAATCTCTCAGACAAGAAAACATTTTAAAAAAGGCTTGATTCACTTATTACCAAACAACAGAAACTATGCAACAAACACTAGAAAAACAATAGCTGTGTTTGAACCACACACACATGAGCTGGTCACTAGTCACTCAGATCACTGGGAAATCAAGGGTCTCTTTTAAATTTCAGTGAATACCTGATAATTTCAATTTATCGTCTGTCTCTGATGAGAATCAGGAATGAAATAGAAGCTGGAGTATCTCCTTGGCTCTTTCCCATAGAAAATGCCTTCTAAGCTTTTATTGGCATCCAGAGATACCATCTATAGCAGCTTTGAGGGACAAAGTAGCAACTTAAGGAAAGGAATTTTGGTTAAAAAAACAGTATAGTGACAGACAAAGACCCAATCTCTGTTCATCACAGTCTTTGCTTTTTATCAAATCAAATCCTTATTATGGTCATAGATCAGCATTAAGTCCCTGTTTTAGACTCCCATGCTTCTTTTCAGTATTAATCTTTTTTAAAAGCAGAATAACTCATTTGCAAATTCTACAGATATTCACAGATAATGGCAGTATTTTTGAAGTATTTGCAACAAAGCTGAATGTTGAAGATACTAGCCTAATCCTTTTTAAAGAAAAAATAATGTAAGTTCAAATATTTTGTGTTTAGCATTTCTTAAGAAGATTGTGGTATTATATATCAGCTAAATAGCAATGTAAACACTATTAAGTAAACTATATTGCTTGAAAAACATACCTCATTAAAGATTAAAAACCATGTGTTGAAGGTGGGGAAGTCCCATACTAAATTATCTAGAATAGACATACTGTACCATATTGCCCAGTTTTACCTCTGTATTGGTACAAAGCTGATTCCAAGGCTGAGAGTTGAAAATTTTTACCGTCATAATTTAGCATCTAGGATGCAATCATTCTTTGACTTGAGTACATGATCAAAATGTCATGTATCATATATGATAGTCCACTTGATAACCATCACAAACCAACTAGACCCCTTACAATTTGCCTACCAGGCAAACAGATCAATAGATGATGCTATTAATAAGGCACTACACTATAAATGCCGACATCTTGATTACCCAAAGACATATGCAAGAATCCTTTTTGTGGACTTCAGTTCTGCATTCAATACTATTATTCCAG
>JANHFO010008078.1:0-14748 GCA_032468095.1 Pareas carinatus | reverse complement strand
TGGCTATGATTATCGCTTTAAAGGTTTTATGATTTTAATTTTAAAGTTTGGAAACCCTGAAAAGATCTGGCAGAGTAGAAGGTTTGTGTGGTATACATACACACACATTCGAGAGGTTCAATGGGGTGCTTATTATCAATTACATTGCATAACTTTTTATATACTGGGCCTCTTCTTTTTTAGCTTTTCATCACACCTTATATAGCTCCATTCTTCCAAGACCTACTCAAGATGAATTCCTAGTGTGTTTAATGGGCTCTTTTCCTCCATCAGTATGAAAAATATGGCTGCAACTAATTTAAATAAATACATAAATGAAAATAATATCCTTTAAATAGGATTGTAATTTTAATTGTCAAGCAAGCATATCCATGTTGTGTAAAGATTCAGGATTAAAATCGAGACAGGATTTAATTCTATATTTCTTTGGTAAACCTGCTGAAATATATGACATTTGTATCCTGCCTTTTCACGAACAAATTCAGATACATTTTAATGTTCTTGTTTTTACATTAAACTCAAATAAAAAAACACATTTTTCATGCGCGGGTGATGCCTTTATTACCTCAGTCCCTTGTTCCTAATAGAGATGGCCCAATATGCTTTTTAGGTACTCACAGGGTTCCTTTATGCCTTCTTACACAAACTTATTCCTTGCATCCTGCATAAGCAATCACAAAAGCAGAAATAAATAAAAGTCCCATTTTCTTTCCATGAGTGAACCAAAAAAATGAACCCTGGCCCATCTGCTTTTTTTGGGGGGGGGGGCTGGAGGTGGATTTTACCAAGCCCGTCCCAGCTTCTCTCCTGCAGTCAAAACTAAGTGAGTCGAGTCGAGCGCGTCGCATTTCACTTCCTGTCACCTGGAGTCCTGTTTGTTCTCAGCTGCTATTTAAGGGCAGGCGAGAAGAGTCGGCGGCCGGACAGCGAGTTAAGAGTTAACCGGAGATTTACTCGGCGAGGGCTCCACCCTCTGACGGTCGAGTAGCCTATGAGTCAGTTTCACCTGAAACTCTGCAGGTAGGTAAAGGAAGCAAAAGGAAGAAAAAAAGGAAAGGGAACAGAAGCCAAGTTCCGGAAAGAAGGCTCGGAGCGAAAGAGGCGCCCCGCTACAGCGCAGGGGCTGCCCCGAGGGCTTCGGGGCGAGGCGGCGGGTTCCCCAGCCTCCGACCGTCGGCGAGTGAGGCGAGGGCTGCCTGCCCAGACACGGGGGCAGAGAGCCCAGGGGCGCCCTGAAGAAGAGGAAGGCGGCTTGGGAGAGTAATTTCTTACAGAAGCGCTCGAGTTGCTGGGAATTTCCTCCCCTCCCCTCCCAACCTCCGAAGGAAAGGACGCTTGGAAGAGAAACGGAGGCTAAGCTCCTGCCTGGTCCGGAGCCTTCTCTGGCGCCTCGGCTCGGTGGGTGGGTCTGCCCTTCTCCACCGTTTCCGCCTTTGGAAAACCATCGGCCCGGGGAACTGCGTCACTTCGCTCGTTTGGGCTGAGATGGGCCGAAGTAGGAGCCGGCTTCAGGCCGGACTCTTGGCGACCTTGCTTTTAGCCGGCCTGGTCCTTGGCCAGGAAGCAAATGGGGACGGGACCTCGTTTGGAGAAATGTGCCTTGCCCAATTTACGACCGGCTCTCCGGAGTTCGTGCTGGACACGGACGCCTCGGTGCAGAAAGGCGCGACTTTCCTGGGGTCGCCGCCGGTGGGAAGCAGCCGCGATTGCGTCCGCGCCTGCTGCAAGAACCCCAGTTGCAACCTGGCCCTGGTGGAGGAGAGCCCCGGAGGCGACTCCGACGGCATTGAGAACTGTTTCCTCCTCGACTGCTTTTACAACCAGGCCTTCGTCTGCAGGTTTGTCAAGAAGGACGGCTTCCAGAACTATGTCAGACGGGAGGTTTACAACGCGTACACCACCATGCGAAACCGAGGCAACCGCGGTAAGGAGACCAGAGCCCGCTTCTCACGCAGAGTGCCCATCCCGGGTTGGAGCCGGGAGAAGCTGCTGCCTTCCCTCTCAGTCATGCAGTTATGCCCGGTCCGATCTGGTTGGATTGGCCTGACGCTTGGTCTGTCATGTAAACCTGCCTGCTTTAACAGCCTCTCTGGCAGCAGGCCCTCTCCAGATCTTAAGGCCTAAGTCGCCCACTGCTGACCATGATTTCTGAAAAATGCTGGGACGGTTTCACACAATTTCCATTTGGAAGCGTGAAAACAAAAAGTATAAGACCATTAGCATTTTTCACCTAAAAATAAATGCTTGCCCTAATCAGCAGCATCTCTCTAGCGAGCAGTGTCAGAATAACAACATATGGGTCATAATGTCATTGAAAAGAGCATGCAGTTTAGTACTTGCCTCTGAATATCAGACATGTATGTAAGTTGCATCGTTTGTGTCAAGATTCATACATCATTATAGGCATTATATGGACTCCCATGGGTAGTTTTGTCTTCAAGTCGAGCTCCATTCACATGTATGAATAAACTGGTCTTTAGGCTCCCCAAACTATGGGCATCTCTTGACTTTTCAGCATAACAGGGTGGGCATCAACTAACAATTGTCTTGATGACAGGATAATTGAAAAAAACCTTGGCATAGTGTCACACCCAGCCCCACAGTTCCCAAACTATACACAAGGACACTATACTGGATTCACAGGGGCACCGCGGGATATTTTACTATTTAGTGAGTTTACTGCAGTGTCCTAAGTGCCATGGCACATAGTGTTGGCACTGCAAGGGATGCTATGAACCAAGAAAGGTCAGGAACCTCTACCCCAGCCATTGGAACGGTACATGGGAGAACAAGGTTACCAACCAGATTGTAGCCTGGCATGATTATGTGGCAATTTGGCACTAAGGCAACAATGGTACGGAAGCTAGGGCGTTATTGAAATAGTGTAATGCAAATCCAGAAAACGAGTTAAATGAACATGGTATTTAAAGTGGTGTTAGACACAATTAGTTAAGACACGAAGGAAGACTCAAGACAATCTCATTGTACACATGTTGTACTATGACAATAAAGGTTTCGTTTCAAATGATAAGATTATCTATCAGTGGCTCTAAGTAATGAGAGTTCCTTTCTATCTCTAGAGCACAAGACAGGGTACTTCTGATACCAGTTGTTTGGTGACACAAATAGGAAAATGCCCTGCCGCACTTTGACATGTGGGTTTTTCATTGCATATCATGAAAAACGGTCTTCTAATGGCTAGCATAGAGTGATAGATTGCAGTAGTTGTAATTAAATGTTTTCTGATTCTTTAAAAAGACAAATTACTGGAGTAATAGGTTGATAGGTCACTGTGAATTAAACTTAAGGAGTAATCCTATTGTTGTGTAACAGGTATTGGGGCAAATTTTAGGGAATATTATTTCCTTTTGGATTTTGATCATGAACATTAAAGCCTCTCTTTGATCTTTGTCGGAAGCAGAATAATGAACTTGATGAACTTTAGTCTAATGAAGAAAGATTATTGTCAGAAATTGATTTGGGTGGGGATATATGTACAATATCATTTCTAGGCTAGCCCTGAATCTCTTCCTAAAAAAGGGCAATAGTGCAAGACTGTCCAAAGTTGTTTCACTTGGCTTCCAAATCCACTCAGTTCTATTTATAGGTATCATTTGCAGGGTGAAACTGGATTTCTAAAAGTTGTAGAACATCTGGAGAATACCAAGTTGTAGAAAATATAAAAATCCTTCTAAAATCACCATTTGGGTATCTGCAGAGAAGGGTGAACAATATCAAAATGGTGGTTATGATATGGACAGTTGGAGTCTTCCCCATTTTTCTGTGTGCAATGCATACAAAATATGTTAAAATGAGGTGGGTCTTCAATCGATTATACCTCTTGATGTTGTTTACCATCCTTAATAACCCTGTGACTCTGTTTGACTTGAAGACATGTGCAAGGAAAGAATACTATATGTTATGGTACAGAACAAAAGTATTATGCTGACAAATGGTTCTAAAGACAGTCATTTGGTGTAGTGGTTAAGGTGTTGGCTTATAACCTAGGAGATTGTGAATTCTAGACTTCCTTAGTCATGAAAGCTGGCTGATTGATTTTGGACCAGTCATTCTCAGTCCAAATCAACTGTTGTTGTAGGAAAAATAGAAACGTGGAATATTAGGTATATTCACTGCCTTGAGATAGAGAGAGATAGGGGGGGGAGAGAGATAACATTTTAATAATAATGAAAACTTTTCTGCACACTTTGATCTTTGCTTCAGGCATCCTATCATTTTTGCATTGTTGCAGTATTGTTCTGTAGCAGTATGCTTCAATTTTAGGGATGTTCTCTCTCGCTTTCTCTTGCTTTCTATTTTTAAAAATGCTCCATACTGTGTATTGAGACTATTGGCTAGGTGGTGACCCAGTCCAGGGGTGTTTGCCTCCTTTCTTTTTGTTCAGATTTTGAATGTTTTGGTGTCTCTTGGTTGCTCTTTAGACCATCTGTTCTCATGAATGATTTTGAGTAGTTGCTGATCTTGTAAATGTTCTTCAAAACTATCATAAAGCTAATATAGTATTGTCAGGCAAATGTCAGCATTGAAAATCTAGTTGAACTCCTTGTACAGAGGTCAGCGCTCTATTCTAGGAGATTGCCATGAGTGACCAGACATAGGAAAATACCTTTGTACATCACAAGTAATGCATCTGATTGTACCCCATGTTATAGAAATAGATAATAGTTTACTTCTGTTAATTTTGATCTAAGCTCCTCTTTATGCTTGTGATAGCCTTGTATTATTCCATTTTTAATAAAAAGTAAGCACCCCAGCAGCTAATTGCAGAGTGAGAATTTTCCCCTGCAAAATGCATAATTAAATGACCAAAACAAGTGATTTTTGACCTAGTTCAGTACTATACTGTAGTCCTCCAAAATTTCAGCTACCAGCCTCCTTCATCAACCAGATTAGCCGAAGATTGCTGCAAAATGTGTTTCTTCAACTAAGCACTAAAAATTGCTAGATCTGATAATATTGAAATTACATTTATTTATTGAATATTACGTGTTTCTGAAAATGATAAGTCTTTTGAGGAACATCCATCAAACCTGTTTTCTTCACACTTAAATGTATGCATTTTAATGCAAATGTTCACCTTTCAGTACAATAACATTAGCTATGTGAAAGTTTCTACTTGAATTAAAGAAACTGAAATTTCCACATACAACACAAATGTAAAGAACACAGGTTTGGCAATTGTTAAATCATAAATAGCTTTAAATCATAAAACAGCTTTAATATAATGCTGCAATTACTAGATTTTGTTCTTAATGGGACAAATTTATGTTCATTTAATTTTAATTAAATCTATGTGAACTATTCCTTAGCTATCAGTATATTTACATATTGTAAACCAATTAGAACATATTGTATTAAATTATATTATTAAGGTAGATATAAATAATATATCAATCTACAAGCTATCGATGTTTATCTTTAACTTGCACTAAAGTATTCCTTATTTACATTATGTTTTAGAAAAATACCAAACCCCAAAGTATTGCATTTGGATCAAGCAATTTGGGTTGAAATCTATGCTTGGATTATAAACAAATGATAGGATGTAATAGCTTAATCATGCATATGCCATGACACATATTTGCACCAGATGTTGGACTTTAAGAACATAATTATAATAATACCAATGCATACATGTAATTTAACTATCCAAGCAGTGTTTTATTAATTTTTGGTTGAAGGAATTGTGCTTGATTCTTAACCATACAGTGAGTGATGGGGTAAAAGTACAACAATTAATTCTAATTTTTCATAAAATTAAAATTCTTGAGTAGGCTAACAATCCCCTTTAACTTCTAAATTGCAAAAGCAACCTTAAACATTTTTAAATGGAGTGAAATCACTTCCATGAAATATTTACTCTTATTTTTTTTTCAATTCAAAGGATTCCTTCAGAATTTTATGCAATACATAAACCCAGTAATCTTGGCTTGGAAACTAGTACAGATGGCATTACATTTAAACCCAGCCTATGACTTCTTTGATTACCCAGTAGAATTTGCACTCTAGAAATGAACATATCACTCTAAATGATAATTTGGTCTATTTATATGTGATTTAGTTGATCTGTAAACCATTATCTCTTAGCCTTATGTATGAAGCATCCTGCTAGGGTTTGTTCAACATGATTTAAAATCTACATTTGATACAATATATAAACGTATACATTGAATGTCATGATAATAGTACTAATGGTATTCAGTCAACTAAATTTTCCTAAAATCTCCATTGCTATTTAGTCAACCTTAAAATTAACATTCAAACGTACTTTCTCTTATTGCAAATAATTTCATTATTACCTATTTGTAAGTAAGCTTCTCTAATTTTTTTATCACATTATAACTTGTCAGGCAATTTTTAATTTTTGGTTTTCTGTACTTTAGCCCAAGAGTCACGTGCTTATAGAATCAGAATTTATCTTGTCAAGCGTTTCAGGACACATAAGGAATTTGTTCTCGGTGAACATGCTCAGTACCTACCTACATACAATAAACAACTGTGATTACAATCAAAGATACATTCATAGTCATTTGAATATATATGCATAATCATGATCATTTGTATATATAAGCATAATCACCATCATTTGTATGTATAGGCATAGTTAATTGTCTTTACACTTTTCTCTGTAACCAAATCAATTTAATACCTACCGTAATTTATTAGTGGGGGAGACCTGTCCAATTAGGTAAAGAAAGGTAAAAAAACTATGATATATATGACTTTTCTCTTAAGGTAATATTCTTGTTTCATATGAATCTGTCTACGTATACAGAGATCAGACATAGCATGGTCCCCAATTTGGTGGCACCTAGATGAAATAATGTCATTCCTAGGGAGATCTACTTGATGCCTGCTTTCCATTTATGATCAGTTGTAGGCTGACGGGTAATAGTCCCACGGATTTAGGTCCACATCAGTTTTCAGGTTTGTTGATCTTTCTTGTTCTGTATTTAGTTTTAATTTTATAGTTATGTTCGCTGCCCTGAAAGTGGAATGGCAGAAGAACAAAAGATGAATCAATCATATCTGAGAAGGCAAGGCACTGCACTTGGATTGTAGCCAGAGAATATATGGATTCTTTAGCTCTGACATAGGGAGAACTGGGTCAAGAGGTGGGGAATAATGTGGAAAGTATGAGGTTTGTTTGAACACGATTAATGAGAGCACTATGAGTTCATTTGTTGGAGACAGGGTTAACAAAATCTCTGAACAGTAAGGTGATTCCATTTACCTGGTAGAGAGTTTGGCACTATTTTTTAAAAATTTCCCTGGAACATTTAGAGACATCTGATGTGGTACAGGTTCTAAAACAGGTGTTAATCATAGCCACACAGCTGGCATCAAATTGCATTCAGGTAATGGTCTTGGGATCACTGTGGTAAGTTATGGACACATTTGTATATATTGAGTTACAGCTTTTTCTAACAATCATGGCTATAGTACTTGAGAATATAAGTAATTCTTATTCAGTAACCACAATTGGGATGGGCAGGAGGTGAAATTCTTAGTTTTTTATCTCCTGTCTGCAGATGGTTAAAAGTCTAGGTCACCAGAGTTTGTGATGGTCTTGGGCAATGTTGCATACCTTCTTGTAGAGTAAGAGCATATTATTCTTTTATGTTTGTTTATTGCTATCTTTCCTCCAGGAACATAAGGCAGGATATATAAAATTGACCCTCCAATTTCCTCCCCCAACAACAACCTGGGAAAGTAGGTTGAACTGAGAGAATGACTGGCCCCAATCATTCACTAAGTTCATCTGAGTTGAATTTGAACTTCGGTCTCCCTATCTTATATTTGTCCTCGACTTACCTAGAATACAAACAACAACCACAGGCAATCCCAAAACAATTATATGAATGCAGTTTGGTGTCAGTTGTGTGAATGTGAGTAATGCCTACGCTTTAGTTTAGAAGTCAGAATAATGTGTTGTACTGGAGGCATTTAATTTTTTCTTCTTGCCATGGTACTGAATACAATTGCCTCTTAGAAGAATGCTGTTTTTTTGTCAATATCGTACTAAGAACATAGAGTTAAATGTTCTCTTGGTTTCATGCCTTCCTGTATCCTCATCCCAATCAAGATACTTCTCTGCTTCTAGGACTGACTCCATTTTATATATATTCTCACTTCAGTTGTGTGTGCTCAGATGGAGTAAAACCAGGAAGCAGATAGAATGAGAGAGAAAGAGACATTTGTATTTGCATGGAGGGGCTTCTGTTATGAGAATTCCCAGTTGCAGAATAGTCTAACATCAGTTATATTGTGTGTGCATCTTTTAATTGATTGTATTAAAAAGTAACTGTGCAGAGTTCTGATATGCATTGGGAATCAACATACGAAGAGGGAAAGAATATTGAATCATCTTCTTTCAAGCCACTTTTTTCTTTATATTCCCTCCCCAGCAATTTCAAAGTAAGTCCAGAGGTGTTCAAAATTTTCTCTGAATGCAAGAGCTGGTTTTGGATAGTTTATGCATGAACATGTGCTTGGGATGTTTTGTTCCAAATGGAATCCAGAATGGGGCTGATTGATTTTGAATGGAATCCAAAACTCAGAAAGATGGAAAATATGTTTTTAATACTCTGGTCCATGCTGCTTGATTAGATGTTTTATCTTTTGCTGTTGGGGTATTTGCTCTTCACAGCTCAGAGTGGCTTTTGGTGAGAGCTCTATAAATTAGATAAAAACACAAATAAATAAATAAATTTGATATCTCTTGAATTCTGCTGTCAGTGTAAAAATGGGAAACGTTCCTACGGCTGTTTTCTTAGGCTGGAAGTGTGTGCAGATCGAGTGAACTTTTTAAACATAGAAATTGAGATCTAAAGATCAGTGAGGGAGCCTTTTTGGATTGAATTACATTGGAGAAAGACTAGAGAGCAGATTGTAATAGAAGAAATTGCTCCAAGAGATCATTTATGTCCTTCCATGTTAAACCAGAGGTTTTTGATTGCCTGCCCTCTTAAGCAACCTCCACAGTTCCAGTTTCTTTTTTTATCGTGAGAAAGAAAAGAAAGAAAAGACATGGAAATAAAAAGAAAAGGGGAAAAGAATACATTAAGGCTTTGCAAAATGTATGTATGAATTACATCAGAATTTGCAAGATATTTTGGTAAGTTTCATCTTTGTGTCATTGCAGTGGGATAGGTGATAGTTTTAATGAGGCATTTCCTTCCCCTCACTCTCCTTGCTTTTCAAAACAGCTCCATTTTGAAGTTAAAATAAAATCGCTTGTCCTCCTCTAACCCCTCGATACCTATGTATCAAGCTGTGAATAGAGGAGCAGTTTTGTTGGTCAAGGAAGGGGAAGGATGAAATGTAAAGAGGCTTGATTTTAATATCCTGCCCACTTTTACTGAGGGAGGAGTGGTGCCACCAGCTTCCATGACAGTGGGATGAAACTGAGAGAGACCCCAGTGCTCAGCTTATACCATATTGTAAATGAGTAGAGCAATTGGAAAATGTTTCTGGCATGAAGCATTTTAAAAGAATTACTGATAATAGCAGACTGATACAGACTGATCTTCTCTTGATGTCTTTGTACTAAATCTGTGTGCAGAGTCAAATCTCAAATTTCTTAACTGCCTCTCATTTTCTAAATAGTGCATTCCTTCTCGTTTCACAAGTTCGGAAAAACAATGTAGGAGAAAAACAGGGGGAAAGTGGGCAATATGGCTTAGATGTGGGTTAGTTAAAACTGGTTAGATTTGTGATATAGTGATATTGGAAAAGGACGTACCAATATAGGCCAAGATAGCATTTTACTTCCTCTGTAGTTATCTTGTAGGGCAAGTGTTCCAACTGGTATGTTTAATGTGATTTCTGAGCCCTGCCCTGTTTTGGTGGTAACAACCTTTACTCACCTGGTATGCCCTAATTGTAAATGGATCACAAAGCACTGGTAACATTTCCTCATCCAAATTCTTTTTTATATCTGGTGTCAAATGTGAAAAGTGAAGCCTTCATGTTTTCCAAATCATTGCTCCTGAGTTATTTATGTATCTGGATAACATTGGAATTCATGTCCAGTTGCGTCAAAATAAAGTGGATTTGCTTAAAGTGGGGAAGAAGACAGAACTGAGCTGTACATAGAGTCAAAGAGATAGTGCTCTCCTTCTGCTCAAAAAAACAAACTTGAATTTAGGAATTTCTACATTTTTTTCTGTCAAAAGAAGATGTGTGGAAGCAAAGCAAAAATAGAAGTTAACAGATCAGCTCTATGTAAATAGAGTGGAAAGGGAAGCAAAACAGAATTTCTGCTCTAAGTGAAACAGTTGATCTTTTTAAAAAAAATTATGCCAAATGTTGCTTCTTCCTCTTATTAATCAGTCCATGAGGAAAATGTACTATAGTTCCTGTACTGGGATAGTTGAGCTAGCATTGATTTGGAGCTGCTCTGTGGGCTGTTGGGTGAGGAAGATAATCTGGGCCTATCAGCAGCATATTCACAGCTTCTTCTGTTTAAGAACCTTAATGTGAGCAGGAGCATGATACAGTAAATAGAATTTTTTGTGAGCTACTGGGACCCCTGACCTAGCTTCCTAGATTCAAAGGCTTGGTTTATATATCATGTGTTTTTTGACCTTGGCTTAGCATGAATCCAGCCATTGTAGTTTATAAACTGTCATTTATTGTGGGTGGGTATAACTCATAATAGCTTATTCAGCAAGCCATAATGAGTGTGCTACACAAATTTGGTCTGAATTATCAGTTATATTCTTAATCATAGACCATTATGATTCTTCTAGCACTTTCCCCATAAAATATGAATATTTATTTCCCTCCCCCCCCCCTGGAGTATGGAAAGGAGGGGAGAGGGAGAGATTAGAAAAATTTTATGGGAAGTACTGCTGTATAACCCAGTGTTTCAGCTATGACTTCATTGTTTTGTTCTGGATCTAGACAAACCGGATCAGGGTGACTATAACAATAAACTCCTTGAACTTTTTCCTGGGTTTTTTTAGGGGGGAGGGAAAGGAATGAATGGGGAAAAACGCTTCAAACTTATACCATCCTACAAGCAATCTTTGCCCTTAAGGCCATCAGTTTGAAATAACTCCTGTGGAAATAAATTAGGGGTTTATTTTCAAGAAGATTTTTTGACTCTGAAATATGGAAGTACTCAACTTATTTTGTGTTTTTTTTTGTTCTTCTCATTTCATAAACAAGTTCGTGGAAAGTTGCTAATATCCTTAATTTATAGACAGGGAAATGTGATATGAAATAGTTTATTCAGAGTCACTCATTAATGTTTGGGAGATTCATTTCCCAAAATTCTTCAATCAGCATAGCTACTTCTGAAAATTCTGGGAGAGGAAGTTCACACAGTTAGAGTATGCTTAGATTGAGGAAGGGGGTTCTCTTCACTATCTCCAAACATTGATCAAACCGTTATATAGTTTCACTAGAGCTGGATTGGAAAAGGAAGACTTGCAATATTTATACATACTGATAATAAGTACTCTTTAATCATCTGGAGCCAGTTTGGTGTAGTGATCAAAGCACTGGGAGAACATGAGTTCTGGTCACACCTTAAGCGTCAAGCCAGCTGGGTGATTTTGGGGGAGTCACTCTCTCTCAGCTCTAGGAAGAAATAAATGGCAGGTGACTTCTGAAAATATTGTCAAGGGAACTGCAGGGACTTGTCCAGCAGTTGCCAGGAACGAATGCTGACTCAAAGCGTGGGTGCATGGATCACATGGATCAGTTGCCATCACATCGTCTGATCATTTTCAGTAACTTGGAGAAGCAGGATAGATTCCTATGGGGTCATATTGCACAGTTGCCAAATAAAATTCTTCTATGGTTACTTTTTTGGCTGAGCAATATTGCTTCACCACTACTACCTGGAACGTCTCTGGAAATAGGAGGGAAACCATTGGAAACCGTCAGATCCCAACCCACAGTGCTTTTTCAAATGATCTGAAAAGTTATTATATCAAATATCAGTAGGAGATCAAAGGCAAAAAAAGGAGGGGAACACTTCTGTTCCTCTTTCAGATCAAGTTGTTAGTGCAACCAAAATCAATTCCAGACCGAAATTGACTAGATAATATATTTTTTTCCCAAGTGCACTTATAGCTAGCTAAACACTGTTCTCTGCAGTATTTTACCTGACGAAAGAATATTTGCACGAGCACGAATGTTCACATTCTTCAAAGCCAGGCACAAGGCCTGTGAGGTAGGGAAACACTCCCTGTGTTGTCAGTTTCACTGCAAACATTTTCAGTTCCTGCAGTTAAGTCAGACTGTGGTAGCCGAGGTGTCACGTTCAGATCATATGGATGTCCCTTTGAAGTACCTTTTGCAACCGTCAAAGGGCTGATCTCTTGAAGATTCCACCTATGTTCCAGCTACTTGGAAAGTCCCAGATGCTGTCACTGCCTTTTGGTAGGTATATATCAGGGTTGCAGATTTTTGTCACTTTTGTTTCAGTGTTTGCAGTCCTTTGCATTTCACCCAGGCTACTTAATTTGATTCTATCACAAGAGTTTTGGAAAAACCTCTAGT
This sequence comes from Pareas carinatus, assembly GCA_032468095.1. Taxonomy (NCBI): domain Eukaryota; kingdom Metazoa; phylum Chordata; class Lepidosauria; order Squamata; family Pareidae; genus Pareas; species Pareas carinatus. The sequence continues at coordinate 2,211 of JANHFO010008078.1, read as the reverse complement.
TCAGAGCACCCAATGTGTGTTTTACAATACTTGAATGAGATATAGAACTGGTGGATTTACTGAAGAAATTCTACACAATTTCAGTAACTAAGAAGTTTCCTGATGAAACCAGTCAGCAATTTTGCCTTCTTTTTTTAAAATCAGTTTTCTTTGGAAGAAGAATGAAGTAACATATATATAGTAGGGTGAACATGGGAGGGTTTCAAGTTGAGAAAAATGTCACCTGGGCTCTCTGTAAATTTTTTCCAGAAGACAGGTCAGCTACGCAATAAAGTCTTCACTCAAAAGCGTTCAAACAAAGCTAATCTTGAGAGTGCTTAGTGAAGGTTAAAACCCACAGGGAATTAGTTATTGTTGCTAAGAGCCAAAGCAGGAAGTAATTGGGCAGTTTCATAAAGCTGAACTTAGATCTGCATCTGTGTTATTCACATACAGTATATGAGTTGAAGGACACAGTTGTCAAAGATACAATTTTCTGATTTATCATGGAGAAAATTTGTGCTGCCCCAGTTTTGGTGGAAGGTATAGAGAAAAGGTGTAACTCTGGGAAGTTCTTTATGATTATGGGATTCAGTGAATTATTGTAGACTGGTCACTATTTATGTAAGACCTGCTCTGATTCTAAAGTTTGTTTTCTGTTTATGGAACAAAGTTTTATAGGTACGCACATAGCTTGATTCGTGGAATTCTGTAGTAGAAGCTGTTTGTAATAAAAATAGTCCAGAAATGACTAAAACCCAAAGAGTAGCTGAGAGAGTTTTGCATCGCTTGAAGATTTTAAATGCTTCCATTTTAAATTTACAAATTAAATATTTGTAGATTTTGAAGTGGGTTGTCTTTTAATGTTGTTGTTGTTGTTGATGTTAGTCACCTTCAGTGTTCTACAGTCTTGTCCTCGAACAGCTGTTTTCATTGCATAGGAAGCTGAACTAGAATAATGAAAGTTAGGGCTGATATGTATATGATGTTTTATAAGAATCTCTGAAATACTTGAAAAGATAGAGATCTTCCCCATTGCAGTTATATTGCTAGATAAGCCATTTAATTATTACTAGAGTTAGCATAAGAACAAAGCCATTCCAGTAAGCAGTGGTAGTAACGTATTTTAAGAGTATTCGTTATGAGCACCATCCTTTTGCTGCTTATGGTGGAAGAGTCATATTTGACATTCCTTGGAGGAAAGTTAGAATACAGTAGAAAATTGTCTAGCTAACATTTCAGGCAGTCATCAAGGAAACTTGTGGATGATGTCAGATATAGTGAAGTCTGGACAAGTTAATATTTCCTGATTGACTAAAGAAGATAATTAATTTTCCCAATCAGGAACCTATAGCATGTTAAAGCTCTTTTGGGAAGTTTATGGGGAACAGTTCTCTGAGAGATGGATCAATACAAATGCCAAGTAATTGTGCTTGTCACAGTAATCCTACCAGATATGATCAGAGTCATACTGTTTAGCTCTTAAAACAACCTTAGCAGTTGTGATTTATAAGGAACTAATAATTATCCTACAATCCGATAGTACTTTATATTAGTCAAGTTGCTTGGTTCTTACCCAAATTGCTAGCATGAATGTGATTATCTACACGTAATCCTCAACTTACAACCATTCATTTAATGACCATTCAAAATTACAGTGGTGCCGAACAAAGTGTCTTATGACTTGTCCTCACACTTATGACCATTATATTGTCTTTGCAGTCAAGTGATCCAAATGATTCACCTGTGCATCAAGCAGTGACAAGACTGCCTTAGTACTTGAATTTTGTAGGTTGGACTTCCTCATTAATCTCTTAAGTCAACAGGGTGGGAGGCAAAAAATGAGGGTGGGTGTGGCACAAACCAGTGGTAGAAGAGAAAATTAGTACAGTATTTCCACATGTTTAACAGTCTGATCAGTAAATGTTTATGGAGATTCTCAGTCATCCAGATCATGGCGGTCCCAAAGATGCTTTTTCAAGAAGCAATTGGACTCTCTTGTTTTTCTTTTGAAGATGTTCACTTCTCATCCAAGAAGCTTCTTCAGCTCGGACTGGATGATGGGGAATGGAAGGATTTATATTCCTTGCAGATAGCTGGTCTTTTGGCATATAAATGTGAAAAAAAATAAATAAATTTGGATTGTTTTAGAGCAAAGGTCTCCAACCTTGGTCCCTTTAAGGCTTGCGGACTTCAACTCCCAGAATTCCTCAGCCAGCATAGCTGGCTGAG
>JANHFO010008074.1:331235-348613 GCA_032468095.1 Pareas carinatus | reverse complement strand
TAAAAAAGCCTGATAGATCCCCTGGTATAAGCCACCAAAGAGAGGAAGAATCTATGGCTCAGTGGCTAAGACATTAGCCTAACATATAATCCAGCCCAGGTTCGAATCCCATAAAGGGTCTGCCTCACTGATGAAAGCAAATAAGATAGAAGTGGCCATCTCAGACTCCCTTTCTTTCTTTGTCCCCTTGTAAAACTTCTTTGCCATCACTACTTAACCTAATGTATCCTAATTTTAATCACAATTGATGCTACTTCCATCTGCCAGTTCAGGAGACAGTCCATATTTAGTTGTGAATGGGATGCTGCTTCTCTTTGCAAATAGATTTGCAATTTGGGGGTCCTTCTTACCTCAGTGCTTGATGTGATGTGGCCTTTCCTGGAATAGGAGTCTTTGCTAATGCTCATGTCCTTGTCATCTCACACCTGGCTTGTTTTTGATGGGGCTGACCTTGAAGAGCATCTAGAAGTTGCCATAGGTCTTATATACAGCAACCCAGGTAGTGGACTTGGCTCATGACATATGTATTGTTGGAATTGAATGGGTTATCAATAGGTTTCCAGGTGTGATTTAAGGTGCTGGTTATTATCTTTAAAGACCTGGTCTTTTAAGGACCAGTGTATCATTGAATTGACTCCATGAAATTTATCCATAGGACAGTATGAATAAGGGCTTGCTACTGTTAGACGTTTGTGATATCCGTATATGTGTATAAAATAGAATAGAAATATAACAGCTCAGAAGAAAAGAAAGAAGGCTTCCCTAAAGAAAATAGCAAGCTGATACCATGTTGTGATCTCAGAGGAAGTGCTGCATTCCTTTCAATTAGCAGGAAATGAAGACCAGTTAGGGGCTATAGACCAGTTAGGCTCTAACACACACAGTGATCAACAACTTATTCCAAGGACTCTTCTGTTTACAAGAAGGAATTCCTTATCACAAAATCCATATCAGAGAGGAAAACAAGAACAGGGTCTCCCCAATAAAAAGGATTCCAGGGAACTTTCCCAAGACAGGTCCGGGTCTGTCTTGCATCTCTGAGAAATAGAACCTGTCTCAAAGCAGGAACTTCCTCCACATTGACTTAATCAGATGACAGAATTTCCTAGAGGTGTTAAAACCATATATTCTGAGACATTAACAGGTCAAGACAAAGGAAGGAAGCTTTCTGCTCATAAAGAGGAACATGTCAAACTGATATATGGTTTCTGTTAGAGATCAACCAATGTATTGTCACTTTTATTGTAAGATCAATGTAGTGCTGAAAAACTGTATAAAGATTGTGTTCATCCTCAAACTCTACACACACTTGTGTCCAGAGTTCCATGCTAGTGGGAGCTCTGTAATAAACATCTATCCTTTCTGATGGCCTGTTTGGAGCTTTCGTTATTAATGTCTATTGGATCCCGGCTGGAAACGAACCCAGATAGAATTTTCTTCTCACACTACTAATCTTGCCTCTGAGAGAGTGTCAACATCAGGAGCCTATTAGTATATCTATCCTTCTGTTTTACATATAATGATGTCACCTCTCTTGTGTTTTGGAAGGCACTGCAAGCTTAACCATTTCAAAGAACTTTTTGGGATGGAATACAGCAATTGCACGAAAATAGATTCTGATTCTGATTAATGCTTGGAAACCTACATATTATCCTTTTTTTAAAAAAATCTAATGTTGGGAAGAGGACCAAATATGTATTGCTTCAGATAAAAAGATGTTAGGTCAATACTTACTACAAGATTATAGTGAGGTTTTTTTTCCAGAAAAGCAAGATGGTTTCATAGTTTCAATCTGCAACATATACACTATATACAAATACTTGTAGAGTAGCATTTTGCTAATATTAAAACAGGGTTGTATTCTAAGATTTTGATTAATATGAATCCAAACAACATTGAGAAAGTGACTTACTTAAAGGAAAACATTTGGACTGAGATTTGCAGACATCGATGCAAGTATGGTTCCATTAACTGTATCTGTATTAATTTTGCAATATGGATAAGTAATATGTTGACTAATGTTAGGGACAATGCATGATCCTTGGTTCCTTAGCATATCCCATACATTATGCAAAGTTATAATGTGGTTTGTTTCCTTTTGCCTTCCTTGAATTGTATGAATCTGGATGTTTACAAATCCAGACAACTGTGGTTTATTCAGGAGAATATGATCAAACAAGTGGCCATAGAACAGTATGCAACCCAGGTCTTTAGCAAAGCTAGACTGAGAATGAGCAGATAAGTCACTCAGTTACATCCTATTAACCATAAGGGGATTCTGCTGTATCTTTAAATGCAAGTCCAAAGCCTTTTGCTTGTAGCAATTGTCTTAATCGCTGCATGATAAGAAGCACCTGTTGACCATTCTTTTATCATGCAATTGCTGTGTGGTTCAACTCTTTATCTTCCTATGGTGGTGCTTATAAGGATGCAGTTCCTGTCTCATACTATGGAGGGCTATGGCCTTTGCTTTGTATAGTTACAAGGAAACTTTTCCTTAAGGAGTTTGACCTCTCAATAAAAATGATGCTGTATATTAAGGTATTGGGGGCTGCAGAATTGATAAATTCTGGTATGTATGTTTACAAGCAAGGATATGTGGAATTGATTGTGACTTTTATTAGCTGTTATCTCTTAAAGGACCTAGAGGAAATGATTTTAATGTCTTTTTTCTTAGTCTCAATTCAATTGCATATATGCTATTTCAGTCTTTCCTATGGTTTCATATTTGCTCTTTATGCTGTTCCTGGCCATCTAAATTATGAATTTAAAGCTTTAGGGCAGGTATAATGACTTCATAATAGTTTGTATTCTATTGGCATGCATAAACAATAGGGCTAAAACTAGTAGTATTACTAAGTGGAAATGTCTGTGCTTGATTAACACAAATTTGTAAATGTGGAATGTTGCACCAGTATCTACAATATCCTTTAAAGTTTATCTAAGATTGTAAATGCAACTTATTTATTATTTAGAAAGCACTGGTCTCCCTCATAGAATTATGCTCAGTTTCTTGTAACCAAGCCTTTTCCAAAACAGATCTATTAAATTTCATCCTTCTTAAATTTGTGGTCAGCAGATTTGGTGTACTTAGAAGGCAACAGGATGGTGAAAGCTGGTCAAGAATTTCACTGTTCTTTCTTTGGTAACATGAAACGTATTTTTAAAGGTAGATCTATTCTACCCTGACATTGGCACTGTTGAAACTCCAAAAAGCTTCACTGTATTTGGGCAGGAAGGCCCCATGCAAGTGTATCCTCAGCGCCTTTTGAAATGTTGATTTTGCCTTTCTTTATTGATTTCCATATGGTAGCTTGCTATATAATGTTATGAGTAGTGAATGGATTTTCATAATAAGATACTTTCTTCAATTCTCCCAATTCAGCTTGGATCATTAACATGTGAACAGCTGTTTGTGAGTCAAAATGAAATGCAGTTTGTCTTTGACCTACCCCTTCTAGTTCCCTTGACTTTAAAAGGAGATCCCCCCCCAAAAAAATCAGCCACTATGTTGTTGACCTGTGATATTTTACAACCTTCTTAACTGATATTTAAGAAAGAGTTAATTATAGCTTTCCCCCTTCTTGCTTTAAACTTGACTGGGGATGATAATCAGGGCTGTAATTATTCATGCTAATTGCTTGTTTGGGGAGTTAAGACAAATGAAGTTCTGCTTCTTACATCCATGATAAACTGAGCAGACCCAACCAGGTGCCCTGAAGCTGGAGACTGCAATTTAGGGGACTTGTACTGAGTTGGGAATGCAGTACCAGCATCTCTCAAGCTTGCCTCATGTTGCGTCCTCCGGTCGGGCCGAAAAAAAGGAGCATACACTTCTTGCAGACCTTCCTCCGGCGAAGGGCATTCAGAGGTAACCACATTTGTGATTCATCCTATCTTGTGTGGTGGCTTCATCTGTCATCTTCTAACTTGGGACCGGTCCATATTTGTCATACTATCGGTTCCCAAAGGCATGCTACATGTAATGTGCTTGCAGGCTACTGATGTTTTATAATTGCAGTCATGTTTTGGGAATTATTATCAAATCATACTAGATTGAAGCTAATGGAGGTGGGCAAGATGAGTCTTCCGTAGGGTAGACTGCAGTTCCTAGATTTAGAAGCAGAAGCTTGATGAAGACATTTTTGTATTGTTGAGGATAGAACTTGAGAAATGAGACCTGGATGATTCACAGCAAGGTTCAAAGGTGTCCTACTTTGATATGTCAATTTATAGCACAGTGACAGCATTAGTTTTATTTTTGTACCTCAAATCTAGCCATTGAAGGGCTTTGAGGAATCATCAGATTGAGTAGTTTTAAGAAGAGCTGGTTCTGTTTCTTCTAAACAGTTCATCAACTGGGTTCTTGCTGTTTGGGGAAGGTCTTATTAGTACAGGCTAGCAGTAAGCTAAATATTCAGTCTTAAACTATTTGTTTTGGAATTCACAGTTTTAAAAGGCTATTTTGATGTAAGACAATTTGGGAGGGAAGCCCGGATTAAGATTTTACAGCCTATATTTAGTCCCATCTGCATCTTGGTGATCTGCAGCCCATCTCTGTTATCTGATAGCTATTTCAGGATTGTAGCTAATGAAGCTACTAATCATCAAGGAAGAATTTGCAGAACAGAGCAATGAAATGTTAAAGAAAAGCTGTGTCTGTAGCCAGACTCCTTCCTGTCTCCCCTTTTACCTCATTAAGATGGTTGTTTCAGTGTGTTGAGATTCTGTCGACACAGGAACAGCATAAGGAAGGCTTCCTTTGGTATATAGGAGGCATGGTGAGAAAAACCATTCCTTCAGTATGTCTATTTAATTTTCACACATAGAAGAAAGATGAAGAAGAATTGGTAACTGTTCTTCCAGTTGTGTAGCTGATTTTGTTGGCTGTATTTCATGCCACAGAAAGTGTTGGATTTGATTTGATTTGATTTATTAAATTTCCATACCGCCCTTCTCTCCAAAGGGACTCAGGGCGGTGGAGGGGATGATAAGAGTATTTTGGAATGAATTCTGTGTCAGACTACAGGATGGATGTATAGAATGTAGGAAGTTATTGTAGCAGGTGCCTAAAATATCTTTACTTTTTATTCATGATGGATTATATTTAAACCAAGATCTATTTTCTCAGACTAAAAATGTATTACCCTGTCATAGCTGAAGGGAGTAGCATTAAGCATATACTTTATAATTTTCTCATCTGAGTGTTTTTTATTAAATAATTCAACATTTCTAAACAGCCAAGATATAGGAGTAAGTAATCCATTTCCACATATGCTATAATGACTTGCCATTGATGATATAAACTGAGGTTAATGGATAGCTTGGTCCTAAGTATCTGGAAGGCTTATTCTTACTCTAGCATTTTGAGGACAGATGATTAGAAAAGAGGTGGGAGTACTTAAAATATATTTTTTTTGGCAAAACTGTCTGAAATGAATTTTCAAGCATTCAGAATTGCCTGCCTGGTAACCCTGATTGCTCCCTAAATATGAGAAGGATTTTGCACATCCAGCTATAAATATTTAATGCCTCCTTTCAGACATCGGTGGAAAAATTTTAATTTCTAAGTAGCCAAGTGGGTGAAGGACATTAAGATACATGTTTTCTCTGGTTTAGCCCAAAGCATGTATTATCCATCTCTAGAAGCAAAACTGCTTCCCACAGAGAATTGTAAAACAATGATTCTGTAATAAATGGTTCTGCTGAAAAAATGAAATATAAATCCTCCTATATTAAGGCAGAATATGTATGCCATGACACATCTCATAGATGAGGTTAGGTAATAGTTGCCTTTACTTTAATTTCAATATTGGATTTAAGTGAATGTATCTTATCATTGAGAATATGTCAGTCATGAGATTTACATACTGGATTATTATGGTACCTATACTATTAGGCTTCTTCCGATACAATACTTGAATCATTTGGCAAGTCTAGTCTAATAATAAATCTATTTGATTGCATTTGCTGAATATGTAAATAAAGCTTAAGACAATTCTGCCCAGTTATGCAAAGTATTGCTGTGTATTTTGTTCTATAGCAAAAAAGAAGCAGATAGAGATGTTTTCACAGAATTGCTAGCTTTGGAACATTTTTAAATTAAATAAACCATGTTATGATTTAGTATGATTTATGAATCTAGCTAATGCATCATTGAAACCATTGTCTACAGATGTGGTTGTGTAATTATAACTGTGTATTAGGTTGTCACTTGCTTAATGTGAGACAGTAACATAGCCTTTAGTTAGCTTCTGACCAATGCTGCATACACTATGATTTAGAAAGCTTAAAACAATCTTAAGTATGTAGAGAGGAAAATCGAAGAACTCCCTGACTTGATGGTAGAAAGGGGAGGAATGACCACCTGCTCTATGTGAAATTGCCTGGCAAATGAAAGTTGTTTTTGCCTGCTAAATAAGGTATTCATCATTAAGAATAAGGCTGATGTAGCCTCTCAACAGATTACAATGGAGTCCAAATCAAGTTAATGAAGTATTTAAATCTTCCAAAAGTCTCTGCAAAACAGCATGTTGGAAAGAAATCGGCATAAAGTTCGTCTGAGCAACATACATTGCAAGTTCAACTGTTTATTAGGGGCGTCTTTAAAGTCTGGATCGCACAACAATGCAGAATAGATGGAAACCATCTTAAATATATCTACTGTGGAATAAGAATGTCTGGCAACAAACCTCTGGTTTTCATTACCTATGTGTTTCCTATAGTTTTACTAGCAGTTGCACCACCGGAAGGTACGCACCTCACATACAGAGATCCTCTTTAATTTATGTAAAGTGTTATGAGAAGGAAGAGTGTTCTGGATTTAGTGAATGGTATGTTTGTTGTTTGTCCTAATTGGATTCTGGTGAGGAGGAATGGGGACAGAGATCTTTAATGTTACCATCCATTGCAATTTACTGTTGTGAATGGCAGTTCTATGATGATGATTTGTAAGCTGAATTAAGCTACTTGATCTTGGTACAATATAGGAAACTTTGTCTCATATACTTTGGTCTCAATGCTAAAAATTAGATTTACTGCATTTAGGGAAGAACATAATTCCTTGGTGTGAGCCGTGGTGGGGCAGTGGTTAGAATGCAGTACTGCAGGCTACTTCTGCTGACTGCCGGCTGTCAGCAGTTTGATTCTCACCTGCTCAAGGTTGACTCAGCCTTCCAGCCTTTTGAGGTTGCTAAAATGAGGACACAGATTGTTGGGGGCAATATACTGACTCTGTAAACCACAGAGAGGGCTTAAGGCATTGTGAAGAGGTATATATAAGTCTAAGTAGTTATTGCTTAAGAACACAAGGGCCTTCTGATTGGCTAAAGGCCTATGTAGAAACAGACTCTTATTGTATATGAAATTTGATATGCTTCGTCACTCAAAAATATCTTTTGTTAAATTCAGGTACAGGGAGTCTTGACTTATAACCAATTGTTTAGCAATGGTTCAAAGTTATACTGGCAGTGAAAAAAGTGACTTCCAACTGGTCCTTGCACTTACCATCATCAGGCATCCCCACAGTATTGTGATCAGAATTTAGGCACTTGACATCAAACATGCATCTATGATTATTGCAGCATTGCTAGGACAGATGGTCACCATTTACAACCTCTGTCGCTGCCTTCCAACAAGCAAAGTTAATGGGGAAAGCCATATTTGCTTAGCAATGCATGGTTCACTTAATGATTGGCTTAAGGATGTTAAAAATTGTAAAATTGGATACAACTCACTGCTTTGATCCACAATGGAAATTCTGGACTCAATTGGGGTTGTAAGTTGAAGACTATCTATATGGGGAGTTAACTTTCTTTTCCATTGCTAGATTATGGAAATATAGAGCTGCACTTTCCCAACTATTGTAGTGGATTTGAGCTTTGACTTAGATTGGGTGACTACCAGAACTACCCTAATTTGAAAAAGCAACCACCCCATGGATACAAGAAGAATAGAAACTCTAATCCCCCAAATGGGAAGCAGATAGATTGCTATGCTTAGGCTGATTTTTAAAAAGCTTTGAAAGCTTTGTTCGGGATATATCATTTGAAGGGGATGAAAGATCTATCCTCCTGTATATCCTCTATGAAAGTCTTGAAGTATTCTATTGACCTTTTTTTATTAAGACTATCAGCATTCACAAATTTTGCAAGAACATGAGGCAAATAGTTAGATTATGTCTATTTATCGATAGATAGATAAAAACAGAAAATGCAAAGTCTGACAGAATCACATGCCTTTAAAAGTAACTTATATGACCCTAGTCCAAAGACATCAACTATAATCAACCAAGGTCTTTATTTTATTTGTCTGATTTATATAGTCACCCATCTCACCAAAAGTGACTTTGAGTAGTATACAACAAAGGTTTTTTCCATATACATTCCTTGTAACATCATCTTATATAGAAGAACAGTGCTAATTTTGCTTCCAGAATCCTCTATGAGAAAACTATATTCTGTATCCTGCTCCTGATTTGGGGTATTGGAAAACAACAAATATTTTTGGAAACGTATCTGAATTTTTGGACAGATTAGCATCTTCAAATACTCAGAATCTTTCAAGTGTGTAATTAGAGTACGCACAAAAATTCCCTACTTGGGGTTCAACAATAGGATGCTTTAACATCCTACAGGCTATCTTAAAAATCAGAATTGTCCTCTTTTGCAGGAGAAATTATTTTTGCAGGAGTATTATAAGACTTGAAAATGGTAAACAATTATGCTATCATTAAAGATTTGTCACATTGCAGATCTTTTAGGACGGACTCTGACTATTCATAGCAGATTCAAAAGATAACTAATCAGGTTAAGGCATAATCAAAAAGGGCACAATGGTAACCACAATGGTATGATTTAAGATCTGCCAGTTTAGCCTTAACCACACACAAAGTCCCTACAATGTAACCACAAATACAGAAGCATTTGTACCCACCTATGTCTAAAAGAATGATCCTGGCTGAAGATAGCCATCATGATAGATCAACACCACCTCAAACATCCTTGCTCCTGGGGTCAATGTTGTTATTGGATCTAAAATCTGGGCAGACTTTTGATAGGGCAAGATCATTGTCCTCCTTCAGCCCAGGACACAATAATATATGCCAGATCAGCTCGCCATTAGATAATAGATAGACACAGTCCTATCTGCCATTACTCAGAGCTAACCAGAGCCAGATGCCTCAACTAAGGTATGGTTGGTCTTTCAATTGAAGTAAGAATTTCATTTACAAAGGATTGGATATTTTAGAATATGTTTATTATTATATTCTACAGTGTCTAAAATAGACTGGTTGATCCTAATAATTTTTCTTCTTGTTTTGTCATTACAGTTGTTATTGCTATTTATTTCATGTAATCTGGTTGACTTCAACAAACTGGATATTCAAATGTTATATAGGGTCGAAAGATTTGGAAACAAAATAAGTGCTGACCTTCTGCTACTGACATATTTTTGAAATGTTTCAACACAAAAGAGAATGGAGCTTACTCTCAGTCAGCTATAGTTTACCCTGTTTTATCATTGTAAACAGTACATTTTTAAAAATAAAGCACAAAATATATGCATTAATGAAACGTTAAAAATGTATTTTTCAAAAGGTATCTAGATTAAGTACCTAGCGTAGCTTTTGCCTTTAACATTTATTGTGCTAAAGCATTCTTTGTACAAATTCAACAGTTGCTCCACATAAAAACAGGGCATGTTATTAGTTGAATTGTCACTGCAACATTCAGAGTGCTTCAAAATTTTAATGGGATGTGAACATGTGAGTTTGAATATATGAATGCAAAGCTACTGTTTAGCTATTTTGGTGAGATTTTTTTTTAAGTTTATAAAGCAGGCAGCACCTCTTTGTCTCTTAGAGCAGTTGAGGATATTGCAAAGTGAAGGACTACGTAAGACATGAATTGTGCATGTGAGAAAAGCTGTCTTTAGAAACATGTCTATAAAATACTGGCAGATGTCTTTCTGTTAACAATCTTTTCACTTCTTAAATCATCACAAATTCTCCCTTCAAATTTATGAAGCTCTGTCAGTGGGGAGTTCTTGTGTTCAAGGGAGAAAAAACATCCTGTAGTCTGCTTGAATTGATAAGAATTTTGTAAACTCTCTATTCCTAGCAAAGAAAAGACCACCTCTGTAAGTTGAGAAAATGCATTTGATCGAATATGGATGAGACCCACTATTAAGTCCTACCTGTTGGTGGTAAGGGCAGCAAAGTGACAATACATGTACCATACAATATCCACCCTTATTGAGTCCATGTCCCACCACCCTGTTTTAGGTGACAAGTACTCTCCTGGGAAATTAAGTCTGGGAGGTTTACTTACAGAGTCATTTGGATGCATTTACAGACCACCTATTGCACAAAATCATTCAAATTAGTTCCCAGTTGGACTCTAGCTTTGAAATGGCCATAGTAAAGTCTTGGCTCTGAGTATCTGGGAATGGTTTGAATCTGTTGAGCCTGACAAAGCATGCATTGTCCACGTGGTCCTTGGATCCATGCCCCTTCTTGGCTAGTTTTAGGCAACCTAGGAGGTGTCATGTGGTTGGGTTCTATCCATGCTTAATTCATCCTTGAGAGAGAAGGTTGCTCTGCCTTCTCTTAATGAGGATTTGCTTTTCTCTGTCTTCAAGTAGCCATCACTGAAACCCAGCACACTGTTAAGTCCCTCTGTTAAAATCTATTTGGTTTTCTATATGCAAACCCATCAAGTGCCAACAGGTTGGGTTTGCAGCACACATTTTGTCTAGTGTCTAACCTCTGTGACAAAACTGAGTGCTTCTGGGGGATTTTCTGGATCTGGGACTTTACCATCTTTGGTACTGGTTGGGTTTGCATTTGGTTGGGGAACAAAATAGATTTTAACAGAAGGACCACATGGGCCACACATAGGACCATTGAACAATCAATTTCTTTTATCAGTAAGCATCAATTCAAAAGTGATAATGAACTCCCTCCTCACACAACCCAAAAAACCTCACATTATTAACCCTATGGTTATTAAGATATCCATGGGGTGGATATAAAACCACAGTGAGGGAAGACAAAAGGTTTTTGCTTGGTTTTGTTTCCACATTAAATGTGAGCTTTGCTTCTGGAAATAGCCCTTCATGGATTATGTTGGAATTGGCATATTTACCACTTCTTGTAAATTGAGATGTTTCAGGTCCTTCTGTAGTAAGATTTAGAGAGATGTGATTTACATTAGCATACCAATTCCAGTTTGAGTCTTATAATCGTACAAAAGTAACCTTAAAGGTAATCCATACATGAAAATAGTTCTTTGATTAGATAAGATCGGCAGAATGTGAAATATATACTTCATATCAAAATGAATAAATAATCTAATTATAATATGCTAAGAAGTACAAATTGGGAACATTTTCAGATAGAACATTTTTTGATGTCCATATATGGACCAACTATTCTTATTACTGCAGATTCCTCTCGAATACTGGATTATTTAATACATTTGTTACCAAACTGGTTATTTATGAATGACAGAATATACTAATTGAGATGATAAAAACGTACAGAGGCAAGGAATAAAGAATTACAGTATCTAGTACATAATTATAGATGGCTATTTTGGCATTTATGTATGGCATTTCACTAAATTTTAAATTGATTTATTTTGTGCCTAATGGATACTGATGCCATTTCAGAAATAAATTGAGTGGTTTAGCTAATAGTTGGAGGTGTGCAACATTGATTCATATGATGTGATCATATGCTCTACTGAGTCTCTAGTTTATTATTTTGATTTCTATGGCCACCCACTCACATGCAATTAGGTGGTTTACAAAGATATAAAGAACAATAATATCTATTAAATTATCATGCTGAAGGGGTGGATGGATAGCTCATTGATTTTTTGCAAAGCACGTGTATATTGGGATAGCTTGAAAATGTACTGAACAAGAGATCTAATTATTTTTTGTTATGAATGCAACCCCCACCCAAAAAATTGAATAGATGATATTAAGTTATTTGTCGTCATTATAAAGTGATCTAAAGAACTCAGTTATCATATATCTGAAGAGGCATTACAGTATTGGGAGAACTGAATGATGTATTTGCCAAAATTCTAAATAACATATAACAGATGTTCTTTTTATTTCTCAATGTATTCCTATTCAGTTAACTGACTTAAACCCAGTTACAACTGAATTGATTAACATGAATGCATATGTTGGTCCAGTTTTGTTGCACTTGATAAAACAGGTTAAGCAGCGGCTATAATAAATCTAAGGACCCGACATTCCTATTATAATACCAAAAATCTTCCATTTGAAAGATGGATAAATTGAAAAATAAGATCCAGGACATAACAGTTTGCAAGCTGCTATTGAAAGATTCACCCAGCAATTATCAGACACTGGACCTTGATTCCTTCATTGTTCATCTTGTTGAATCTAACTCAGTGGCTTCCAAAGGGGGTGATGGAATGGTTTAGGGGGACGGTAGAAGGCCAGGGGGTGGCAGGGGGTCAGTAGGAGGCCAAGGGGGTGTCCAAAATTTGGACTATGTGCCCAAAGCTCACCCTGCCCCACGGGAGAGCACGGAGCTCGCCCCGCCCCACAGGAACACCCAAAGCTCACCCCGCCCGGCGGAAGGGCCCCTAGCTTGGCCCACTCCACAGGACAACTCAGAGCCCACTCCGCGGATCGATCTCTGGGCACCTACGGGCCGAATTACGAGACTCTGCACACCCTGCGGATGCTCAGAGATTGATCTGAAGAGCGCCGCGGATCTATCTCTGGGAACCCGCAGAGTGCCTGGAGGTTCATAATTTGGCCCGCAGGTTGATCTCCAGGCCTCCAGGCACCCTGCGGATCGATCTCTGGGCACCTGCGGAGTGCTTGGAGGCCCATAATTTGGCCCGCGAATGCCCAGAGATCGATCTAAAGGGCACCTGAAGGGTAGTAATATGGGCAGCAGCAGAGCCCAGAGCTTGGCCGAGCCAGCATGCAAGTGAGGAGGGATTGGAGCCAGAGCGGTATGTTTCTCTCTCTGTGTGTGTGTCTGTCTCTCTGTGTTTGTCTCTCTGTGTGTGTCTCTTTCTCTCATTCTTTCTTTCTCTCTGTGTGTGTCATTTTGTCTCTTTCTGTCTGTCTTTATCTCTCATTCTTTCTCTCCCTTTCTCTTACTCTGTCGCTCATTCTCTATCTCTTTCTCTCATTCTCTACTTCTCTGTCTTAATTTCTGTTAGAATTTTGGTTATAATTAAATAAGCTTTTAAAATTTGGTTAGATTAAATAGGTGCCTTTTATATTAATAAAATGGAAGTTCTCTGACCATTATTTTAGAAATGTATGTACCTTTTTAAAAAAATTCATATTGGTGGGCCTCGGGATTTCAAATTGTGAATTTGATGGTCCCCGAAGTCAAAAAGGTTGGCGACCACTGTGCTATTCGGAATAATACTATTTATAGGGGGTGGGGGTGGGCGACACGGAGGATTAGTTTTTAGCACCAAGGGGGCAGTGGAATGAAAAAGTTTGGGAACCACTGCTCTAACTTATAAACACTGAAATGTGCAGTGATAGAAAGGTATGTGACTTAAAGATGAGGTGACTAGTTAGCTTTACTGTAAGAGAGATTAATGTTTTTGCAGGGAGTTTGTATCTGCATTTGCATTTAGTTCACTTTCATTTTCCTCAGAAAATTTAATTTCAGGAGAGCTCTGATATTATTAGTATTATGTGTTTTTTTATATATTTCCTCCTTGTATTTTATGTTATGTTGTGTATGTTGAATAAAACTCTTTAAATAAAAAAAAAAAGATGGTGGCTTAAGAGATATATCTTTGCATCACCAGCTGATTCTCTGGTACAGCCTTTCTCGAGCTTTTTACCTTGGAGGAACCCTTGAAAATAATGTTTAGGTCTCAGGGATCTCATAAAGATGTCAAAAAAGATGAAAACTTCACAATAGAATTCTCTTCTAACCTACACAGTTCACGTTTACAAAACCAGCAAAGCAACAGACTAACAAGGGACTTGAACATGTGAAAATTCCCACCACTGTAAATGCAGCATTGTCGGTGTGTGAAGTTCAAAACTAATGTGACTTCCTCAATCACAATTTCTTGTTCAAGCCCTAGAAACTTCTCTTTGGAAATCCAGCAGAGAAAGAGTGCTCTGATAAATTTCTGCTAATTCCAAAGTATTTGCACAAAGTCAAGGGTGATGCATGATGAACAAGCTTTACCAAATTCTGTCAAGGAAAAAAAGGCTAAGGGACAGAAGAAATGACCGGATATTGTTTTCCTTTATGGAGTGTTCAGCTTATGTTATATACAGAGAAAGTACATGTATTAAAAAAGGAGAAAAAGGGAAATAGACAGAGATGGATAGACTTGGGCACCATGCAGTCACTTTAATATTTCATGGTTTTCCGTAGTGGAGTGATTCTGTCTAATCTATACTTCCCAGGGCAGGAAATTAAGCTTTAAAAAAATGATCTGCAGCAATTTTCCTCAAGCTGCAGAACAAATTTCTGAATTCCCATCCATGGTGCAAATTATAGTATATTTGCTGATAACCAAGAGGCTATACTGAAATCGACTTGAGCAAACAGTTTCCTTAATTAATTGCTTAATATCTAGGGATTACCCTGGTTACCTGGGCAATTTAAGGACCAGATCAATAATATTTATGTGTTGAAGGAGTTTGTGGATGTAGTATCAAAACCCTTTATTAATATCTTTGCTAGTTATCTCTGAGAAATTTTTGCTGTCTCTGTTGTGTTATCTTTGAGTCTTATAGAGAATGTACTAGTGCTAAATGATTGGAAAAGGGGGAAAAGAAAAAAGAAAACCTGGATAACAGTAGATAAGCCTATCAAGTAAAATTTGGTATGGATTATTAAGCAGTTAGTTTCTACTTAGAAAATAACAGGATTCACAATCTCTCTCTCTCCCTCTCTCAAAATATTTTGGAAATAGCATTTTTTACTTCAGCAAAGCATTTGACAAAATTTGCCATGAGATTCTAATATAGAATGCAAGCATCCAATTTAGAATACTTTGTTTTAAGAAAGACATTGATCAACTAGACCATTTTCAACTTCATGATTTTACAGTCTGTTGCAAATTTTGATTCTGTGATCATGTTGTAGAGGTTTTGGAGGGAGTGGTGTCTGTCGTTGTTGGCCCCACTATATAGACCAGGAAATCAATTCCACAGAAGGATAAAACTAATTTTGAGATTGGCTGTAATAACAAACTTGTAAGTCTGATTGTGCTAAACCTCCTCAACTTCTTATACTCTGGTGAATTAGGGAGGTGTCTGCCTGAGCTGCTTTTGAATATTGTCTTGTTCCATTGAACTTTAAAAAAAATGCTGACCCCTTTTTGCATTGGTAACAGTTCTTGTATGTTTCTTAGTCTCTATAGTCCTACTTAAATGGATCTTTGAAATATTTTTTTGGCATTTTGGAAGTGAATGTACTCTATGATTAAAAATTCCTGAGATGGGAGTTTTCTTGCCTCCCTTAACAGTCTATCATACTTTTCACAGTGATAAATTAACATCTTTGCTTAATTTAGAGGTGGTGTGGTTATTTTTTTTAAAACAAAAACAATCTTACTCAGTTTATATTCTACTTTTTCCACTCTGGCAAATATTCAAGGCAGCTACCATAATTTTCGAACAGAAAATGGAACAAGTCTTATCATGCTTGGCTAAGCTCATTGACAACAACTGTAAGCTTGGCAGGATGCTTAAATGATTATGGCCAAGTATCATTATTTTCTCTTCCACATGATAGCTATAATCATCCTTTTTCAAAGCTCATCAAGTCTAAAAACTGTCTGCTGATGGATATTAAATGAGAACTCACCTCAACATCTCCCTAGTTAAAGTACACATTTTGCAAATTATGGCTAATAATAAAACCGGCCCCTTTTTGGGGTCCTCTTTGTATGTCTCTAGCAACATTTGCGTTGCTGCCAAGTAGCATGGCATGTCCTTAAATACTGAGCTTCCATGATGAACTGTGAGGATGCTTAGTTTTAATTTCTATCCAAATAGATTTGCATGGGAATGATAACTGGAACGCCTATGGCTGGCCAACTTATTTATCTGAGCTGATGGGACATAGTTCAAACTTCCTTTTTTATCCTCATACCTTTTTAATTCCCTCTCTTTCTTCCTCTTTATCAAATCAAAATGATTCAATTGCTTGTTTATTTGGGAGCATAAAAGTATTAGCAACTTTAATTAGTTCTTGGTTGTAAACCAGGATTCCTCCTGATTGACTGTATCTACCACATTGACAGAAAAAAGCTAGGGGAAAACAGGAGAATGCTCCAGCATGGATTATGAATAAGAACTACCATCTCCTCTTTCCCCCTAGATTTTCTCTGTCGATGTGGTAGATATTCATAATCCATACTGGAACTGTGTAAGTCATGTTTGTAGTAAAACTCTTAAAGACAGACATAAATAAGTGAAGTGTAAAGGAAAAGACCTTCCTCCTTGTCACCTTTCAAGACAATTTGCAGATAGAGAAATTGCTCTTAAACTTCTTCCTATTTCAGAATGCTGTGATAGGAGGATTTTGAGAATAAAGATTTTCCACAGGTGTGGGGGTTGGGAGGAGGAGAAGAAATGCAATTTCTCATCTTCCTTAGAAAGAAATAGAACCAGTCATCATAAGTTACTTATGCTAAAAGTTCAGGGTTTTTTTTTAATTCCTTTACTATTTTTATAGCCCGAGAATAGAATAATAAATATGTATTGTGTCTCTCTGGAAAAAAAGATTTACAATGTTTAGATCAGGAATGTCTTTAAGACCTGTGGACTTTAACTTCCAGAATTTCCTTCAGATGGCTGACTGGGGAATTCTGGGAATTGAAGTCCACCAAGTCTTAAAGTTGCCAAGGTTGGATATCCCTGTTCTAGATCAATCTTACTTGTCTTCTAACTAAGGTACTATAATTGGCCTTACTTTCTAATTTAAATCTGAAGTTGACATGATGCTTGATGGTTAAAGATGAGTTTAACAGGCAACTGATCAGTTAGGAACTGACTCTGAGTAGAAGCTTAAAATCTAATAATGAAATCTATTTATGTTGCCATCAATTCTATCTGAAGGTTGACAACTTGAATTCTGCTGAAATAGTCTTGTGAATAGATTGCTGCAGTTCATCTCAAAGTACTGAAAATACAGATCATGATAAGAGTATACTGGGGATTCCTCATGCTGTATTAATCAGTGTTTATTGTTAGCCTAGATATCAGCCAAACTCAAGAAACCTGGCTTCTCGACTACGGCCGCAGAAAGATTATTGTATTTGCCCTATGACTGACTAACAAATTGACTTTTTCTATACCTGTCCTCATGTTCATCTGCCTTTCCCCCC
>JANHFO010008074.1:318640-331135 GCA_032468095.1 Pareas carinatus | reverse complement strand
AGCATATTGCATTTTCTCTTACCTTATTTAAGATAGATAATAGTCTGGGGCTAATCGCCCAGTGTGCTCTTCTGTGGCTAAGAGACTTAATCCAGCATCTTAATTACTAAACCCCGCTGGGTAAAACAAGTACTAAAATGGAAGCTGACTAAGGTTTTGAGTTATTTTAGAAGCCAGCTCTTTCTTTCTCAAAAAAAATTATTTCACTAGTCATCCTGAAGTTTGATTTTTGTTTGATTAACATAGTTAAATCGCATTTAACACGTATAATAATATGCTGGTTGTGATCCAGAAAACTGCTGCACACATCTCCAAAATTTCATATTCCATTTCCAAGTCCAAAAGCTGATTAACCAAATGAATATAACTGACGGATGTGGTACACAGAAGTGCTTGGTGCACTGTGATCTTTGAAAACTGTTGAGTGCTAAAGATATCGAACATCCTCACTATAAAAGTGACACGGAGTGATTTATCAGTCTCTTATTCAAGCTACTGTGCTTGTTTGCTTGATTTTGCTTAAAACAGCTGTCAGCTGTAGTGAGAAAAATATATTGCAACTGATCTCTGTTAGTCTTTCAGCTCCAATCTTTAGTCCAGGAATTGAGATGTGATGATTATGGCGTTTTTTCGCAAGTACCACATTTGGATGTCTTTGCTTAGTTACAGGTTTTTCCACTTTTCAATCTGTTTTAAGTCAAATTAGTCACAAGAGGGCAGTGTGGTCATAGCTACTCCAACTTCTGTAACATCTAAGGAATAGCACTTAGTGATTGAAAAATTCTTAGGTTCCAATTGAATTGCTGTTCTGGGTTGTTTTATTTTGCCTTTGTTTTTCTTTTTTTTTAAATCATTGCAAAGCATGGATAAATAATAAATAGGAATCTAAGCGGTTGTCTGTGGATCTGTGTTTGAAAACTGTACTATGAGCCTCATGGTCTTGATATGTTATTTTAGTTGTAACCACCTCTTTTGTGGCAATAACTATGGAATATATTCTCCAAAGTTTAATACATTCAGTTGGTGAGGTGGGTTGTTTTTTTTGTTTATCTTCATGACTAGCCAGATATATTAAGTTGCTTCTCTTTTAAAAATAGAGCAATCATCTTTTAGAGGCAATTTTTTAATTAAAATTATAGTTAAATTAATTAAAATGAACTGTTCTGTATCTTAATTTATATTGAAGTCACTAGTAAAAGTACTATTTAAGAAACATATGTTCCTTGCTTGCCAGATAATTTTCCATCAAGTCAATGTTGTCTTTTAACAACCACATAAATCAGGATTTCCTAACCTTAACAACTTTAAGGCGGGTGGACTTCAACTCCCAGAATTCCTCAGCCAGCATGAGAAATTCTGAGAGTTGAAGTCCACCTGCCTTAAAAGTTGGCATGGCTGGGAAACCCTGACATAAACAGACCACTTCCAGATGAACTGTTCTAATTTGGCCTTTTAGGGCCCTGACCAGTGTAACTGTAATCAAGGCCATTCACTTCACCACAGGTTGTCCTCTTCTTTCCTCTTATATCAGCATTATAGATTTCTCAAGAGAGCTGTATTTTCACACAATGTGTCCAAATTAAAATAATTTGAGCCTGGTGATACGTGCCTCAGCCTCAGGATTGATTGATTTTATGATTGATTTATTTTATTGATCATTCATGGCGTGCTCAAAAGTCTTCTGTAGCACTAAAATTTAACTGTCAATACATTTTCTATCCTGCTTCTTCCAAGTCCAAGTTTCATTTCCATAGAATATCACAAGTAAAATATTCGCCTGCGTGATTCTCATCTTCACAGTATAGATACATCATGGCATCTGAATTTTTTCCCCAAAGCCTTCATGGTGACTCTGCAAATATTAATCTGGGGCATATGTTTTGGTGGCTGATTCTTTCACATTGATAAAATATGATTGATGTTCCTAATGTCATTAGTTTGATCTTTATATTTAATCTTAGTCCTATTTGTACAGCTTACGTAGGTAAGGATAATAATAATCTTCTTACAGTAAATATATTTTCATTCTCAGCAAGATGCTAAATATATATTTATGAGGGATCAGTAAAACAAATTATGAAAAGTTAATGTACCTAAAGTACATTTGTCCTAAAAAGAAGCGACAGTGATATGTTTTTAACAATGTATTTTTAAAAAACAAGTAGCAAGTAAATAGGTCTCGTAAGATTCAGATTTTGTACTAGTTTCGGGTAATTAATTTGTTGAAAGATATAAGCACAAGTCAGTATAGTTTTAAAATATGTATGTATTATAGTTCTACTATATAGTTCCACTAGCTGTTGGTACCCATGCTCTGCTATGAGGACGCAGAAATAGCCTTGGCAGTGGTTTCCTTTGGGCCCCTGCTTTGGAAACATGCCGCAGAACAGGAGTTGCAGAATTAGTGTAAGGTCCATTTTTGTCCAGGGAATAAAGGGGAGAATTAAGGAAAAGGAAAAAGTAAGGTTTGTTATTTTTTTTTTGCAGTGGGGACCATTATGTGCAATGGTAGTTTTTTTCCGGGATGGGCTGGCTTGGGCACTGCATGTTGGGGGTTAAACCCCAGTGGGCTTGAGTGGGTTGAGGATTTAAAGCAGGAAAAAAGTCGGGCAGGACAGAGAGGCAAAGGGACATCCTTTTCTGGCTGCTTCCCTCTCCCAAATCATGAAAAACAGGAAGGGGGTTTCTCTGGCTCTTATTTCGATCCATCGGAATTTCCTGACTGCGGACATCAGCGCTGCTGGGCAAAAAATCAATTGCCCAGATTGGGGGAGACTCGAAGCCTCTGTCCCCGGTAGCCCCTTCAGAGAAGGGGCTGCGGACCTCCCTCCGCTCCTGCCCTCCCTTGACCTCAAGGACTGGCCGAAGGGATGGGGGAGGGCAGCTGTAGCAGCAGTGATCTCCCTCCACCGGAAGTACTTTCTGGAGGTCGGGGCGGCCAATCCAGCCCTGTCTGAGGCAGGAGCGGGTAGTGAGACAGAGCATTTGAGCCTCATCTTAAGGCCCTGGAGAAGCCTCGGAAAGCACTTTTGGAGCCTTGGTCAACCTCCCCCGCCCCAAGAGACAGAGAGAAAGAGACAGAGACTGAAAGAGAGAGAGAATAAAAGGGAGAGACAAAAACACACACACACACACACAAGGACAGAAAAAGAGAGACAGAGAAAGAGACTGATACAGTGGGGTGAGCCAGCCAGCCAGGTCTAAGAATGGGAACTGCTCTCCCACCTTCAGCTTCTTCCTTCCCTGGTGCCCAGGTGGCTTCTCTGGAGGCCCAGGAGAATTCTCTGGGGGTGGTAGAATGCTCTGTGGCCACCTGGGCGGCCTCTCCGGAGACCCGAACGGCCTCAACGGGGGTCAGGGCGGCCTCTCCGAAGGCTCAGGTGGCTTCTCCGCAGGTGGGGGGCTTACCTGCTGCTCATGCTCCTGTCAGCGGCGGGCCTCTCCTCTGGCTTACTACTGAAGAATCTTTTTAAAAAAAACTTTCCTGGGCAAAGTTGCGCTTGCCGGCAGAGGTGGCTTTGCATGCCAGCTGTGGCATGCGTGCCATAGGTTCATCATCACTACTGTAAAGCACTGTTAAGCAGTATATAAGTCTAAATAATAAATAAATAGGTTTGATTCAGGTAGTCCATCCTTGACTTGCAACAGTTTGTTTAGTGATTGTTCGAATTTACAACGGCACTGAAAAAAATCACAATTTTTCACACTTAAAATCCTTGAAGCAGGTGATCAAACTTCAGATGCTTGACCACTTGTTTATATTTATGTCCCAAGTCAATGGGGAAGCCAGATTCAATTAACAACCATGTTACTAATTTATCAACTGTGGTGATTCACTTAACAACTGTGACAAGAAAAGTCATAAAATGACTTTTAAAAACAGAAAAATTGTGATTGCAAGTTGAGGACTGTCTGTTTTGAATTATGCTAGTTTTACGTCTCTGTATGAAATAAAAAATTCATTTTAAGCACATATTTTAATGTGTACCGTATTTTTCGCACCATAAGGCGCACCAGACCATAAGACACAGGGCGCCCAGAGGCATTCCGTGGGGTGATCCAAGGTCCGGAGACTGGCCTGGAGGCCGAACTGGAGCATTAATAGTAAATCCCCTCCCCCTCAACTGAATACAGGAAGAGAATTAAAATAAACTACGAAGAGTGAAGCAAAGTTATAATAAAGTTGCTTTTCTCTGTAACAGAGAAAAAAATTGCAATCATCTAACCAAGATAAAAATCAAAGAACCAGCAGGATTAATAAAAGGTTTTTGGGGAGAATGTTAATTTGAGAAACTGAAAGTGGCAGCCATTATCAGAAATGCAAGAATGAAAAAGGAAAGAACCCAAAAGCCTACCTGAAAGGCTAATTCATTTGGAAAACATAATGAAAGTCAGTCAAAGATAATGTGAGCAAAGGCACAAGTGTGGAAGAAAAATCAGAGCTGCATACTGAGTCTTCTTTTTACAGATGTTATGGTAATTGTTTGAGTTAATTGTAATAGAATGGAGAAAGATGGAGGTAGAGAAAACCCTGACAGAAGATGGTCATGGAGAAAAGGTAAGAGCCAAAATGTTAGATTCGAGGGTCCGGAAGAACGAGGCAGAGACAGGCTATGGTGGATAGCTTTATTCAGTATAGTGAGTGATCACAGGAATGGCGCCTGGCCGGCTGGCTGCCCCCTATATACTCGAGGTGGGTGGCAACCTGCCAATCAGGGTGCTGGGCATTCCCACACCCGGGTAATGCCCTCTCTTTGGACATACATCCCTCCCTACCCAGGTAGACCTTCACCCAATTTGCATATGTAATTATGGAAATATAACAGCCGTTTATAAGTGTGTCTGGACCTGCACAGTTCAGTCATTTGGTCATCGGTAGAGAGCGAGGTCGTGCCCTTGGGAGGCTCCAGAGCTCCATCGGCTCCAACCTCGTTGGCAGATGAATTTCTTGTTTCAGATAGGGGCCCTCCAGCTTCTTCCGGTAAGATCAGCATGTATTCCCCGCCTTCGGTCCTTACGGGAGAGGTAACATGGCCCTTGTTAGAGTTAGGTTTCCTGGGTTGGGTTGTTACTGCTAGGCCCAGCAGGCGGCCTCTCAGCTGGTCGATGTGCCACCTCCATGTGCGGCCGTCGTACAATCCTACTACATAAAATTTAGACCCTGTTAATTTTATTATTTCCCCTTCCACCCATGGGGGGGGCTGGGATTTAGGTTTTTTGTGAATACCAGGTCATCCACGTTAACTTTCTTGTGGGTGCTGGTTGTTCCCTTTCCCTCCCAGGGGTTTATGTGGGGTGCAGACAGTCGAGAATGGAGCGTAGTTTCTGGCCCATTTGAAGTTTGGCTGGGCTTCAGCCTGTGGCCGCACAGGGGGTGACGTGCTGCCAGGTTAGGAACTCATCGACTCTCCCCTGCCACTTCCTGGGGCCTAGTCTCTTTAGTGCTTCTTTGGCCGAGCGTATCATGCATTCCGCTTTGGCCGAGCGTATCATGCATTTCCGGGCACTGTTAGGGTGTGGCAGATTCCCAAGTTTGCTAAGAACCCCTCGAACTTGGTCCCCGTGAACTGTGGGCTGTTGTCCAAGACTAGTGTGTCTGGAAGACTGTGGGTGGCAAACAGGGTGCGGAGAGCCTAGTTCACAGCATGGGTCATTGTGGAACGCATGATGGTTATTTCTAACTACTTAGAGTATGCGTCCACTGTGACCATGAAAGTTTTCCCCTGGAATGGCCCTGAGAGGTCTATATGTATTCTTGCCCACGGTCTCCTGGGTTTCTTCCACTCCCTGGTTGGGGTCCGTTGGGGTGCTAGGCGGGATAACTGGCATTGGTGGCACCTGCCCACCCATTCCTGTATGTCCCGGTCCATGCCAGGCCACCAGACATAGCTTCTAGCTAAACCCTTCATCCTGACTATTCCTGAGTGCCCCTTGTGGATTGTTGTGAGCACTTTTTTTCTAAGTTGAGTGGGAATGATCACTCTCTCTCCCTATAGTAGGCAGCCTGCTTGTGCTGCCAGCTCCTCTCTCCGTGTGTTGAATGGTTAGATTTCTCCCCCCTCCCCCGTGTCGCTTGGCCACCCTTTTTGCACCCAGGACAGGATTTTCCGAAGTGTTGGGTCTTTTGTTGTTTCCCTGACCACCTCTGCAGAGGTGACCAGGTCGGTTGTGTCGCAATCGATGAGGAGGACTGCTTCTTTGGCTTGATCTGGGTCTATGGTGTTGAGCAGGGGGCAGCGACTCAGTGCGTGTGCGTGCGTGAGGGTGGTTCCTGGTCGGTGTTCTAAAGTGTAACTATATGCTGCCAGGAATATTGTCCACCTCATCCTGCGGGGAGAGAGTGCTTGGGGGTTGGTCGGTCGCCAGTGAGTAAGCTGAGCAGGGGTTTGTGGTCTGTGACCAGGTTGAAGTGCCTGCTGAACAGGTACTTGTGAAACCTTTTAATGCCTGTTATTAGGGTGAGGACCTACCTGTCCAACTGGCTATAGTTTCTCTCAGCCTTGGACAGAGGTTGGGAGTGGAAGGCTATAGGTGCCTCCTCTCCATTGGGCAGCTTGTGGCTCAGTACTGTCCCCACCCAGCAAGGGGAGGCGTCGCAGACTATTTCAAGCGGAAGTCTGGTGTTGAATCTCATGAGGAATTTTTGCTCTGAGAGGTTTTTAGCCATTCGGAATGCCTCGTCTTCTGTCGAATCCCAGCTCCAAGGTGTGTTCTTAGTTAACAACTTGTGGAGCGGGTCGGCAATGCTGGCTTTGCCTTTTAAGAAGAAATTGTAAAAATTGAGGAGTCCAAGGAATGCTTGGAGTTCCTGCCAGTTTTTTGATTTGGTGGCCTCCCATATTGCCCTGACTTTGTCGATCATGGGGTAGCCAAGTAAATCCACTTTGCTGACCCCTATCTTTCACTTTTCCTTCTTTAAGTGTAGTCCAGCTGCTCTGAATGCTGTTAGGACTGCCCTTACTCTGTCTAGCAATTGGGGTTCATGTTCTGCTGTGATGAAGACGTCGTTGAAGTAGGGCACGACCCTGGTGATCTTGAGGAGCAATCTCTCCATGATGCTCTGAAAGATGACCCCGAATTGCAACCAGTTGCATTTGAATGCACCCCGGTGTGTGACAATTGTCTGGGCTTCTGCGGTGGCTTTATCCACCAGGAGCTGGTGATAGACTTGGGCCAGGTCGAGTTTGGCGAAAACTTTTCGTGGCCCCAGGGAGTGTAGCAAATGCTGGATCATCGGTACGGGATAGGCGCTCTGCTGCAAGGCCTTGTTGAGCGTGCACTTGTAATCCGCACAGACTCCGTCACTCTTTAGGGGGGTAGCTATGGGTGTTTCCCATTGTGCGTGGTCGATGGGCTCTAGGATCCCTTGGGCTATGAGCTTGTCCAGCTCCGCATCCACTCACAGATTGAGTGCGAAAGGCACTCGCCACGGCTTTAATATTATGGGGCTTATAGTGGGGTCTAAATTAAAGGTGATTGGGGTCCCTTTATACTTGCCAAGCTCATTGCTGAAAACGTCCTGGAACTAATGGATGAGACTGCTGATGCCCTCCTCCCGGATCCCGTGGACTCCCGTCAGCCCAATGCCCAATTTCTCGAATCAATCCAGCCCCAATAACATCGATAGGTCATCCCTGGTGACCGTTATGTCCAATGGCCTCTTGAAGCTCTTGAACATGGCTGGCACAATGGCTTTGCCCAGGACGGGGATGCAGTTCCCCCTGGTAGTCTTTGAGTGATGCTGATGAGCATCTGAGTTCCGTCTGCTGCAGTTCCAGGTTTGCTGCATGTAGGTCTCTCCAGGAGATCAAGGTGACCGCCGATCCGATGTCGACCTCGAAGTGGCAGGATGTTTGCCAGAGGGTGACCGTCACTCTGATTTTGTTGGTGGTGTCGTTGCTGTTCCTGGCGACTCTCATCTGGTGGGTGTTCTTCTCTCGCCATCTGTTGTCCCTGTGGTCTCCTGGCTCCCGGGATGGTCTCCTGCCCTTGTTCTCAGAGCCACTGGAGTGTCTGCAGTGTCATCGACGGGGTGAGGTGTCCGATGATCGGCAGACTTTTCCGATGTACCCCTTCTTGCTACACTTGTGGCAGTATTGGTCGCGGAAACGGCAGGACACTCTGGTGTGGTTGCCTCCGCACCCAGGGCATTTGTAGCCAGGCTTCTCTGTTCGCTTGTGCATGCAGTAGACCTTTTTGCTGCTGGTGTTGCTGTAGCTGGAACCTCTCCTGTGGTTGTGATGGATTAGTTGTTTCATTGCCAGCTCCACTTCTGATATTCTCCCTTGGATGGCAGATGCCATGTTCACGTGGACCTCTTCAGTGTTGTCTTCCAGTGTGATTTTGTTGTTCCCCATTAGCTTTTGCTGCAGTTTCTTGTCGCAAAGCCCCCAGACAAACTGGTCTAACAGGATTTCCTCAAGGCCTTTGGTGTAGTCGCAGTACACGCCAATCTGCCGGATCACCATTGCGTACTCTTCAACACCGTCTCTGTGTTGTTGCCTGCGGTTCCACAGTGTGAATCTCTGCACAAGTTTTTCTGGGGCTGGAGAGGAACGTCTTTGCAGCGCTTCCTTTAGATCTTTCTACTGCACCGAGTAGACCAGGTTTGGCACCACGATCATTCGTGCTGTGTCAAAAATGATTTTACCGCTCAGGTTAAGGAAGGTAATCCACATCCTGACATCTGATGCCTCAGTCAGGTTGTTGGAGCGGATGAAGCACTTGAAGTGCTCCATGAACGCTTCCCATGTATCGGTGATTGGGTCAAACAGGATGAGGGTCTGCATGTGCGATGCCATTTCTGTCACGGTTTGAAATTGGCGCCATTCAATCATTCTGCGCTGGCTGGCTTTCGCCTTGCTTGGTGTGAGCTATCTCGGCCTGATCGAGTCTGGTTTCTCGATCGCATCCGGCTGCTCTCTTTTACGGTGTCTGTTTGCCTGTGGTTCCGTAGGCCCACCTTGTCGCCAGTGTTAGATTCGATGGTCCGGAGGAATGAAGCAGAGACAGGCTATGGTGGATAGCTTTATTTAGTATAGTGAGTAATCACAGGAATGGTGCTTGGCTGGCTGACTGTCCCCTATATACCCGGGATGGGTGGCAATCTGCCAATCAGGGCGCTGGGCATTCCCACATCCAGGTAATGCCCTCCCTTCGGACATAGCACAAAATATGTGAATAAGAAGAATGATACCCCAAATATCATGCTGATAAATCTGGAATTTTGAAAACATGTTGCGATGCTCTCACAAAACACCTGCTAGCAGTCTGGTCCATTCACAGAATGTCTGTTGTGGGGGTGGTGGGGAATAGTACCACTTCTAAAGCATTGAACTATCACAAGGTTACTTCTCTTCTGAGTCCCCTTGCAAGAAAACTCCCTACTATCTTTGCCTTTTTTTTCCAGGCAGATGGGCACCTCTCCAAATGAAGCACTGAGCTGCCAGTGCAATGTCCCTAATTTTAATTTCCTGAGAAAGAAGATATAGATGCTTGGGGAGTTGCTTTGCAACATATAAGCTTGGATTTTAATTAAAATATTTTAGTTGTTGTAAAAACATTTGACGGACAGGAAGGCTGATTGGTGCCAAAAATGTGCAGTTTTGTGGTCCCAACTAGAGCAGATCACAAAGCCCTTATGGAATATCATAGTAGGAAGGAAATGATCACATTGTAAGATCTAAAGAAAATTGGTCCAAACTTTTTCTCTTTTTTATAAACAAAAAAGGAAGAAAAGGCTGATTATTATCTGGGGCCACACATTTTTTTTCCCTACAGCAGAGGAATTAATTACTTTCCCTTTCTTCCTGGGAAAGCCAAGTGTAAATCTCAGAAAGAAGAGAGCAAATCTCTTCCTGTGTATAAAACAGCATCTCCTTCCTTGGGCAGCTGGCTCTTCTTTGCAACATTGGTTTTATATATGAAGTTAACAAGGAACTTCTGGCTTCTGTATCTCATGAATGAACTCATCTCATTTAAGGTAGAGCTAAAAGCAACAGTGAAAAGACAAAGTGTGGCACCCATTTGTATCACAGCGAGAGAGAGAGAGAGAGAGAGAGAGAGAGAGAGAGAGAGAGGAAAATAAATGATCTAATTTGGCTATGGCCCACCGACTTTGCATAGCTGCAGACCTTTAGAAAGGGTTGTGGAAACTTCTGAACAACAGATACTGGGGTATATTACTCATCTCTTGAATTATTTCAAAACTATGTAGCCAAGGATCCTTAATTAGAGCATAGCCAAATTTTACAGGCCTTCTGAGTTTACTCTTAATCTGCATTGATAACTGCATGTATCCTTCTCAGTTACCTTTCCGTACATACATCATTGTAGTGATCACATTTTCTTAGAAAAATAATGGAAAAATATGAAAAAGGGCAAATATGAAAGAGGCTGATAAGAAAAATTTAATTGTTTATTACGTAACTTTACAAAGGGAAATTCAAGAGCAAAACCAATTAAAATAAATTAAGGGGCAGCTTTTGAAATAAAGCACAGGACTTCATAATAAAAAGACATATAGTCAATGTATACATGATAGATAGCTAACATGTATGTAACACCTTGAAGTATCATAATCTTGCATAGGTTTCATAATAGAAATTTAAGGTAAATTATGCACTTTTTAAATTTCCTTTCTTCCCGATTCATATTAATTACAGCAGAGTAGGCTCATATTGATGAAGTCTGGAGCAGCTTCCTCTTTGGTATAAAACGGTGTATTTGAAAACCTTTGGATACAACTGGTAAAATGGTAAAACATGGCCTCAAAGCACCATCTTTTATTTCATTAATATAAGTTTTGCTCTTCAGAATTCAGCTGAATCGCATATTTAACCATCATGGTGAAATCACTCTTATTGCAGAAGATTTCAATGTAGTTGTGCAATGTGAATTGTACCCATCTTAACTAGACTACAAGTAATCTAGCTGTCAGCCTGTCAAACTGGTCTCTGGTGCATCCATACTAATCAGGCATAATGAACAGAAGAACATTTTTGATTTCCTCTTCTAATGAGGTGCCAGTAAATTTATCTTGTCACTAACCTTCTTGCTTTGTTGTAATTATTCAGTTTTTTGATCAGCTGGATGCTAATCTATTTAGTGTGGAGGAGCCTGGGGAAAGGGAAAGCATGGTTTAATAGCATTTTGGAAATCAAACCTGTTGAAACATGACCTGTTAATCCACTTTCATGAGATGCCGTATATGGCTGGAGCATCATTACTTTCCCAGTGTCTTGAGCAGAGAATTGATACTTTTAGTAAAAGTGTTTGTGTTGGTTTCCAGCCCTGTTTAAGGATTTACCTCAATTTAATTCTCCTCATCACTTAAGAAGACAAAATTTAACTTGAACTGAATGCATTTTTACTGTGAAGTTTGTGTCTAGGATTGTTTATTTTTAATCAGATTAATACAGCCACCATGTCTCCCAAGAGGGATTCTGGGCAGCAAACAACGATAAATAAAACAGCCAATATAAAAACAATAAAACTTTTAAAAATCACAACAAATGGCCAAAAACCAGAAGAACATTCATTTAAAGTACAGTATGATGGCAACAAGAAATTTTTTTCTAGATACTAACTAGGAAAGATTCCTGAAAGTGAGAAGGAGTTTTGATTGTAAAGTAAATATGTTTCCTTTGCATGTGAGCACTAATAAGCTGTACTGTTGGGTATGGTCCATGGTCACCAAATATGCAGCTGCCCAATTTATATTTATCCAATATATTTTGCAGAAACCACAAATGTCTGGTGACTATTTCAAAGCTATGAGCTTTCCCGTTTCACATCTTATTTTTAACTGTTACTATCAAGTTCCCTGAAACTTATCTTTATTACCATGGGTTCTCAATTGCACTTCCATAGTGTAATCTTTGCGAGAGCCCTAGAGTCCACTTCCAACTTCCTCAGTGTCTTCATCATGCCTTTATTGAGCTGTGACTCCTAGACACATGAGCTTCAGCTGATGAAGCCTTAAAGGTTATTTGTGACAAGGTCCATGGTGTGTAAACCATGTGTAAACCCATAGTGTGTAAACCCAGAGAGTTTGGCATATATAGAAAGTTGTGTTAATCAGCAACTGGCTCAAGTGCTAGATGATGCAAAATAGCAAGAAGGCAGTCCAAAATGGATTCCACGTGAATGCTACAATCTGAATGTCATAGGCTGCCCTGAGTTATTTTGTTTGAGTTGGGTGGCTATATAAATTTGCTTAATAGACAAATACTTTTAGAAAAGAAACTACATTTCTAATTATATTTTGGCCAGCCTTTTCTAACCTAATGCCAAGAGTCATACTCATGGTGAACCATGGAAGCTGAAGTCTACATATTAGGATTTATATATCAATAGCGCTTAGACTTATATACTGCTTCGCAATATTTTACAGCCCTCTCTACGCCGTTTACAGAAATCAGCATATTGCCCCCAACAATCTGGGTCCTCATTTTACTGACCTCGGAAGGATGGAAGGCTGAGTCAACCTTGAGC
>JANHFO010008074.1:285724-295956 GCA_032468095.1 Pareas carinatus | reverse complement strand
TTTTATCGCTCCCCTTTTAAATCAGGCCTTATTTAATTATTTTATATATATTTTAATTGTTCATGTTGTTGGTGTTTCTCCATGCCTGTAAGCCGCCCTGAGTCCTTCGGGAGAAGGGCGGGGTATAAATAAAATTATTATTATTATTATTCCTGATGGTTCCCCATTGGCTTTGCTTGTGGGAAGCTGGCAGGTAACATTGGAAATAATGATTGTTGCTGTGGCTCATCATAATTGTGAGCTGGGCACCAAGCATCTGGGTTGTGATTACATGATCATGGGGGTGCTGTGACAGATGGAACTCCAAGAACTGTTTGTAAGTCACTCATCACTGTCATATCTTTGAGTCATCACTGAACAAGGGCTTGTAACCTGAAGACTACCTGAACATGAAACAAAAAGGTACAGATTTATAAGATACATTTATTAGCAAAACTAGCAAGCTCTGTCTCTTAGTGTACTTTGGTTACCCCAAATATTTGGGAATAAGTTTCTGTTGCTAACTAACCTTTACCATAATGTTAATGCCCAGCTCCAGATACTTCTTTCTTTTTATTTCTGTCTGTTTTATTGTACAGAATTATATTAGATATATATGGAACATATGTATATGTATATAGACTCCCACCCAGTCTATTTGTTTTTCACGAGTCAATTATCATGGTAATGATGTATTCAGGTTCCTTAAGGTATGTACTTTTAAATTTCTTTCATAAGTGAACAAGATGGAACAAGGAATTCAGTAATAACACTTAATTTCATTGTTTGCAATGTCTACAATTTCTCTGCACTAATTTAGCTGTTGTGAGATCTTTTCCTATTATGAAGAATTTCTAAAGCTACTGAAAAAAATTCTGCATAGAAAACACTTTGCAGTTTAGAGGAATTATTGTTGCAACTTCAACTTCTGCTGCTAATTTAGTCTGTGAAAAAGCCACTATGGTGATTTCCACTTAATGAATTGCAGAGTTTGATGTGGTGTGTAAGTGCCTGCATGGATGTTCTTTGTGACTTTCTTCTCACAGCAATTGAACAGAAGCAATTGACTCTTATCACAAGATGGAGCTGTTACCGTATAGACATTCCAATACTATAGTTAATGGTTACCATCATTTCAAGTTTTTCAAACATTGCAACTTTAAGCTGTGTGGACTTCAACTCTCAGAATTTCCCATCTGGGCCAGGAAATTGTGAGAATTGAAGTTCACACATCTTAAAATTGCCAAGTTTGAAAACCAGAGATCTAAACTGTCAAGTTCTTATTTTTGTTTTGCTTTATTCCCTCTGTTGGAGCTGTCAGCTATCTTGTATCTATCACTTGAAGGTCTTTATTAACCATTGCATGAGACCGCTGTTACAAATGGATAAGTGACCCACTGATGTACCGTCTTTGTCATCAACACACTGAAATTCAGCATTTTTTTTTCTATACAACCTCCCTGTAAAGAGATAAAAGAAGAAACTAAATCAGATTTCTTCAGGTATAGCATGAAGGCTCAATTCACAAATGGATCAACCTAGGAAGTTTGCTATCAGGTGACACATGGCAAGCAGTCCTCAAGCGACAGCCATAACGTGTACTGGCTGCTACAATGAATGACCACCATAAATTACTAATTTATGATGTGAGAAAGGAACATACACCATTTAACTACTGTTGTTCTGCCTCACATGTGGGTACAGATCACTAGGACATTTTTTTTCTTAATTATTAAAATGAGAGGTCTTTTATGATAGGATGACTTCTGATTCAAATCTTTCATTCAAATAATGCTTTAGTTTTGCAAAGGGAAACGAGCGGGTTGGTTTTCTAAAATATTGTGCAACTTTGTATTTCTTATGAATGAAGGCAAATGTATACGTGTCCCAGGATAATGTTGCAGGATCCAATCTGAGTCGGTCAGCAGTACCAGAGGTTTTAGTCTTTCAAGCTTTTGGACTCGTTCTCTAGCGGAGAAGTTTGTATTTGTATTTCTTAGTCATACAATAATTCTGCTACACTTCCACATTTTATTAGCAGATTGCATCAACAGAATTAGTGCATAAGGGATGTATTGCTAGTCATATTTTGATCATTCAATGAAATCCCCATTTTAACATCGTTGTGGGCCTCTGTGGACATCCCCTCTTGGGAAGACCATCCAATTAACTATTGTTCCTGCTCCAGAGGAAATGCTGGAGGTTAAAGTAAGTTCTTGTTGAGGAAAACTCCCACCTCACTCTGATTTCTGATTTTTTCCTCTTCTCTCTTTGAGCCAAGATACATTCCCTGCCCCCACTCATTTTTTCCCCACAAAATGAAAAGAAATATTAGGAGAGACCAAAGGTTGGGTCACTAGATGATTGCAATTTACTTGTGCATTCTCCCATTGAAAAAAAAAACCCTTGACCAATAGTGAGAACATCTTTATTGATCTGGGACTTGAAATGAAATGAAATGAGCACATTTGCAGATCAAAACTATAGGATTGGAGGAGAAGGGAAATGCCTTTGAAATGATAGACATTGCAAAGAAGACTAAAGCAGTATGTGCTGATGGTCTTGAGTATTTTCCCACATTGAGAAAAAATCTAACATCAAAACAATCAGCAGTTGTAGACTGCCTGCCTCCACAAAAGAGAGAATTTTCCTCTGTCTCTTTGCACTAAAAAAACAACCCCAAGAAAACAAACCAATGTATACATGTGTGTGTAAAGTCTCCCTTCATTGAAAAACAAGAGTACTTGCTGGAATTCTTCTGTTGTAACTTTAATCTTCCTTCTAAAAGATATCACTTATCAGATCTCTGAGAAATTTGTTCTTTGAATTAACTGTTTCCAGTTCAGATTTCTAGAAGAAAAATCTCAAAGTAGTTAACATTTGACACAAACTTTTCAGTGGACGGGCACGATCCACTGAATTTGCTTCTGCTTGCATATAATTGCTAGATATTGGAAATGAGACACAAAGAATTATTAAGAAACTTCAGTTTTTATATATCTTTTGTCTGGCAAAATTTCAGAGAGAATAGTGTAGAAATCTCTGAGGAGTAGGTTAAATTGGGAAGTTAAAAAATTAGAAAAATAAGCTGTCACTAAGAGTCAAGTTTGAGTTTAGGATATTTCACGTTTTCTTTCTTTACAAATAGTGTTCTTCAACATTTAGCCCTTTTGATTTGTGGAAATTACCATGCATGGAGCACATGCTGACCAGGGATAAAGCTGTGGAGCAGATCCTTAGGTCTGAAGATTATCTCCATGGAAATATTAGTAATTGAGCATACTGATTAACAGTTTTTGTTTGGGTGATGTGAGACGGGTAGTCCTCGACTTATGAGCACAAAATTTCCATTGCTAAGCAAGACAGTTGTTGAGTGGGCTTTGCCCAATTTTACGACCTTTCTTGTCAGAGTTGTTAGATGAATCACTGCAGTTGTTAAGTTAGTAAAACGGTTGTCAAGTGAAACTGGCTCTCCCATTAACGTTACTTGTCAGAAGATCACACAAGGAGATCACATGACCCTGGGACACCACAATTGTCATAAATACACACCATTTGGCAGGCCTCTGAATTTTGATCATGTGACCATGCTTTTTTCAGAGCTGTTGCCACTTTGAATGGTCACTAAATCAATGCTTGTAATAATACGAGGACTACCTATAGATGTTCTCAATTCCTATCTTGGTTGAAAGTTTTAGGGATAACTAATTTGCCTTCCATGTTTATACGGAACTCTCTGAGAAGTAAACACACATGGTGTCCCTTCTCTATTTTGTCTGTGTCTCTAGAATGTACTCGGTTCTTTGGTCATTCAAGACTTGAAAAGCCAAATAATTTAAAGCACCATTGTTGTTGTTTTTGAAGGTGTAAAATAGAGAAGACAGAAGATGGTACAAAGAAGGATTAAATTAAAATACGAGCTGTGCTTCCTGCTCCTGCGCCTTTCCTCCGAGTTGGACAAAGAAGCGTAGTGCTTGAACAGCAGCTTTGATATTGCCTTGAAAGGGGCTGGCAGCCGTACAGCCAGTTGATAAAAGGGGTGGGGGAAACCAAGAGTCCTGAGCTGTGCTGCAGCTCTTAACAGCTGCCTTTTCTTGCACTCTGAAATGTTGCCGCCTGCAACTTGGAAGCATCTGGGGGGAGGAAAACCTTTAAGCCTTCCAACTTGTGCTGCCAGTTGTAGCCAAAAAAAGGAAATCTTCAGTTGTATGGCTTTCAGCCAATGCCATTCAATCTAGCTTCTTGTGATTTTTATGGATTTCCTGGATGAAAGAAACAAAAGGCTCCATCTCAAAGACCAACATACCATCCATGTGGGATGAGGACTGCCTTCTTCCAACATAGCCTGAGTTGGATCACGGCGGGCTGTGTAGGATCTCCTTCGGAGAGAGGATCCATGGGCGACTGAGTTCCTGCTGCTCGTTCTCCAGCCAGCTCTTCCTTTTTTTTTTAATGTCTCCATGTAGAACTTTTGCCCTGCCTCTCTCCCTCGTGGAAACCACTTTGACAGATCCAGTGATGCTTTCCC
The DNA here is from genome assembly GCA_032468095.1 of Pareas carinatus. Classification (NCBI taxonomy): domain Eukaryota; kingdom Metazoa; phylum Chordata; class Lepidosauria; order Squamata; family Pareidae; genus Pareas; species Pareas carinatus. The sequence continues at coordinate 291,449 of JANHFO010008074.1, read as the reverse complement.
TTGAAGAGCAGCGGGAGAGACTTTCACACCTTACCCTTGTTCCGAGTTCCTTTTGACGTTGAATCTTCTGAGTGGCCAGAGCCTGGCTCTGAGGTGGTGGTTGCTTTTCAGGGGGAGTGTTGTGTTTGCAAGGTGTCAGAGCGGTGGAGGACTTTGTTTTCTTTAAGTGGAGGGGTGTATCTTTTGTGCTGTGCATGTAGCCCTCTTTCCTTTCCAGAAGCGAGGCTGCTGTAACGTGATTCCTGTGCCAGCCAAGGCAGAAAGGAGCGCCTTTTGCTGTTTAGCCGAATGCTTTGATAGATAATAGCAGACATGCTTTGTGGGCTGAAAAAGGATTTGCAGTCTGATTTTGGTGAGTAAGGCTTACTGGTATTCTTGACCTCCCGTTTCCTTTTCAATTTCATTTTAAGGAAACTTGCTTCTTTAAACTTACTCGAATTACATAGAAATCAAACACAAGGAAGTGTATGGCTATCAATTTTGTCAGAAATCTTGAACATTTTCTGGAATGTTATGCCGTGGCTTTCATGCTTGGTGTGTGTGTTTACGCGCACGCATGTGTGCGTTTTCTTGCATGTAATTAATTTGACTTTGTAACCTTGGAAACTATGAGCTTAGGCACGGAGTCTCTCTTTAAAGTCTCTTCTGTGTCTTTCATGAATTATAGAGGTTTTGTGTGTAGCTGTACAATTTATATTATTCTCATCTACTCCACATGATTTTTCAATGAAAGGAGAGAGAAGTCTATTTCTTGCTTTCTTAGTGCATTTGTATGTAGTAAAACAGCATGCTAAATATAGTGGATCACTAAGTCTAGTATGTGCTTGAGGATGCTGGTGATCTTACCGTCTAATGTAATGAATCATATTAATTATTTTTAATGCAATAGAAAACTGCCAGCATCCTAAGGTTTATTCCAGGCATCACATATAAAAGGCACCCTGGCAGGAAAACCAATATGAATATCTCCACATTTTAACTTCCCTGCAACCTCTGTTTTGCTGTCAGTATACATGGTGCATTTATTCCCACCCTGATTTCTTCATTTTCTTTTATCCCTTGGGGTGGGATCACATATGGCTGTGATTTTGCCACCTGAGATTATAACATTGATAAAGTTATTCAAGGGGGCTGATGACAATAAGCTACAACTTAGTTCACTTTTGTCTACAGAGTGGAATAATTTTTAGCAGTCTTTTCCTCCCCTTTTCTCTCCAATTCTCAGTTTCACATCTGCAGTATGGAAGTTGGACTTCTGACTGAAATGATCTTATTCCAAATACCTCAACTATTTGAGAAAACAGCTCATTTCTAAGAGCTGTCTGTGGGGAGGCTCTTGTGGCAAAATCAGCGCATCGTATGAGTGGAGTCATATATACAAATTATATTTTTATGGACTAATATCCACAGTATAAAATACCTTTGTGGCTCTTTGGATCCTTATAGCTTCATCCACCTGGTTCTTCCAAGTGTGTCCAATACAACTGGACATCACCAAATTGCAGCCATCTACCTTATTGATCGAGGTAATGCTTCTACAACTGATGAAGGGCAGTCTAGCCCACAAAGTATATTTCATGTTGTAATATACCTATCTCTAAGTTGCTACGAGATTGTATTAAACTTGGAAATTTAACATATTCTTGACTTGTTGGTCTCATATGATTGGAACAAATGAATAAGTGTTTCCACATCCATCCTCTTAATCCCACTGTATATTGTTAAAAAGCATTTTGACATAAATGTCAATTCTATCTCCCTGTGTGTTCCCTAGTGATTAACTGCGAGTTAGGTCAATTGCATGGTTTTATGCAAGAACTCTTTCCACATTTAGTATTATCTCCACATTTAGTATTAAAGGGATAACAAGAATTAGGATTTGTGTAGTCTAGTTTTGGGGCTTGAGACTGGGCATGCCAGTTTGACTGTAATTTAATTCTTAAATTCCAAATTATTCCAGAAATAAGGAAAGTAATGGAGGTGTGTAAAATTTAATTGAGAGGTAGTATATACACTGTCTCTCAATTGAGTTAACTTATGAGAAAAGGTGACAGTAATACCGTATGTAGAAGCTGGATCAGGCATTAATACTGCAAGCCTAGCTATATGATATGAGTAGGAAAGTAGTGTTTAAACTCTTCGTAGTCTGCCGATCTGTTAACTGCTGCTTTAGTTTTATGCCTCTAGTTTCACATCTACTGTTGAGGAACTTGAGACCCCAAAATTCCAAATCTGGATCTAAATTTGCTGACCTCATCTGATAAGCTCAGCTTTCCTCTGATACTGTGCTATAACTTCTATAATGGAGATATAGAAATATTAAGACCTGCTGTGCTAAACTCGGTTTTTGCAACAGTAGCACCCAACTGATTACTGTATTAGCAAACTAGGATAAAATATGTGGATTGCCCAATTACAATACTTTCTTCTCACCAAGGTATTCAAGTCAGCATGATTGTAAGAGGCATCCCTGGCATATGAAATTATTATGGATGTTGCTAGCTAGAGGGGCAGGGAAAAAAAACATGTCATAGTGTCAGTTTGATCCTTATTTAAGCTCCCAAAGGGAAGAAGTGGAACAAGAATGCCTACTATGGTGTGGAGAACAAAAATATGTGAAGGAAGAGAGAGAAGGGTGGATTGACCCCTTTGGTGCTAACAAGGAGAGGCAAGAGATTGTTGAATGAGAAAAAAAGTAATTCCAGAAAATAAAGAGTAGAAGGAATGGAGTCAAGACCAAGTTTTAAAGGAATCTGGCATTGGTGGCCAGAAGGGCATGTACCATAACATCCTGGGGAGAATAAGTAGGGGAAAAAACGGATTCTTGTTCCAATCTGCTTCCTCTAGAGTTATCAGATCAATGGGTCACTTGCCTCGTCCAGAGAAAAGTCTGTTTTGGCCTTTCTAAGTGAGGAAGTTCCTCAAACTCTTTGATTATACCAAAGAACTTTGCAGGATGAAAAGCTGCTATTAAAACATGGATTTAGTTGAACAGGAGAGAATCCTAGGAATAATAGCCTCTCAAACAGAATTCATTATGGGAAAATACGCCGTTTTCTAAAAATAATGCATGCAGAGGAAAGGGCTTGAAGAGAATCCCACGTATGAATATATGTATGCATTTGATATATAGCCATAGTCCAAATGAATAAAAATCTGTGAAATTATGCAGTAATTAGAGAGAAGTAAAACATAAAAACAGCATCATGTAGCGCTCAGCAAAAAGCCAGCATAATGTAGGCACATCAGACTCAACAGAATAAAGAATGTTCAGGAAAGATCAAGAAACTTTGTTCATGGTCATTCATGCCCTGGTCACCTCCCAGTTGGAATATTGTAATACTGTCTACATTGGGCCGACCTTGAAGATTATCTGGAAGCTTCAGCAAATTCAGAATGCAGCAGTGCAGGCAATTATGTGTGCCCTTAGAATGACAGACATTACACCTCTGCTCTGTGAGGTGTATTGGTTGCCATTCTGTTTCTAGGTTCAATTCAAGGTGTTGTTTTTGACTTTTAAAGCATAGGTATGGCCTGTTTGTTGGGCCTCCTCTTCTTGATTATAATTACCTGTCCCTTAGATCTGGTAGAAGTGGTATGTTGTGAATCCTGTCTACTAAGGAGTTATATCTGTTGGAATCCCAAATATGGTGTGTGTTTTTTCTGCCGTAGCACTTACATTATGAAACATCATCCCTCCCAAGTCAAGGTGGCTATATCTTTGCTAACTTTTCATAAGTTTCTCAAGACCTGGTTATATCATCAGGTTGGAAGCTTCCAAGGAATTGTGACTTGTTAAGGTGGCTTCACAGTTGTTAATATCTGTAGCTCTCCCCTTGTCTTTTTTAATCTTAATATATTTTTAATTGTTGATTGCTTTCTAATAATGTTATTTTTAAAGTTTTTATTGTGTGCTACCCATAGTTTATTTATTTTTATTTTATTTTATTAGATTTTTATACCGCCCTTCTCCTCACAGACTCAGGGTGGTGTTTGTGACATAGGTGGCTAAATCGGTATGAAGAATGAACAAACAATTAAAAAATTAAATTGTGGAGGATGTTAATATTACATACATAGATTGGTGGGAAAGCTTAGCACAAAGCAGTCAACAAACATAAAAATGAGTGCAATGGAAGAACAAAAAAATCAAACTTAGCTGGCTATAGAGCAAATGCCCTGGCTTCTAATGGCTTAAGCTATGGCTAAGAATTCTGCAACCTTCTTAGAAACATCAGCATGTTTCACCTGTAGCAACTGTTCTATAACTCTTGATTATATTAGGTAGGTAGGAGAAATGATTCACTGAGATCAAGCCATAAGGTGTGAGAAAGGGGCCAATGTGGTAACACACACATGCTACAGATTCAATCTTGTTGCCTGAGCACATGCAAAGGTGATCCTTATAAGAAATCAATCAGAATAGAGCTGAAAGGGACCTTGAAGGTCTTTCTAGTTCAACCCTCTGCTCAAGCAGGAGATCCAATACCATTCCAGACAGGTGGCTGTCCAGTCCCTTCTTAAAAACCTCCAATGATGAAGCACCCACAACTTCTGAAGTCAAGCTGTTCCACTAGTTAATTGTTCTCACTTTAAGGAAGTTTTCCTTAATTCCAGGTTGCTTCTCTCCTTGATTAGTTTCCATTCATTGTTTCTTGTCTTGTCTTCTGGTGCTTTGGAAATTCAGTTGGCCCTCTCTTGTTTGTGGCAGCTGGAATACTGCTGTCATGTCACCCCTAGTCCTTCTTTTCTCAATCTTAATTGATCTCCTTTGCACTTTTTCTGAAGTCTCAGCATCTTTTTTGTAATGTGGTGACCAAAACTGGGTCCAGTATTCCAGGAGTGGTCTTAGTAAGGATTTATAAAAAGGTACTAATACTTCACTTGATTTTATAACTACATACTGTGATATGTACATATAAGAGCCACTGAGGGCAAAATATCTAATTGCCCCATAAAGATGAGAGAGAGTCAAGAAAAGGTAAACTCTCCCTGTTGACAGTCAGTAGCAACTGTGAATATGCAGTGCAAATGTACTTTTGGGACTTTGAAGAAATAAGGGAGACAAAGGCTAGGGAAGACCTCCTCCCTAGGAAAACCTAAATACAACTCTGAAAGAAAAGAAATCTTTCTACTTTCAATAAGAGACCTGTTCTTGAAGCTTAATTGAAAGTAGTAATTATCAAGAAACTACTTCACAAAGAAATCTGTGTCCCTTTAAATCTGTATCTTTATTCTATCCTGAAGATACAGTATACAGCTCCTTTGTGTAACCTGAGTAATGCAAGTGATTTGAAACTCTCTGTATACCAGTTGACTTCCTTGATAAAGACATTTAATACATAAATGTATTCAATAAAATAAATACACATGTTAATGCTTTTATTATATGCATTCCTCTATGGAAAGAGGTGTTATAACCCTTTTGAATTCAAAGAATGCAAAAGGTTATGAGTGAAAGTTTTCATAACTCTGGGAACTGAAAAGTGGGACATCCCATGCATACAAAGACAAGCATTTTACAAGAGGTAGTCTAAAACTTTTATGTTTTGATTTGAGTTTTTGAGAATGCATGTACAATACAGCCATAAACTACATGCACTCCCCTTGATAGGAATTTTCATATATTTAGTCAAACATTATTCAGAATATATTATATATATTTATATATTTATTAAATTTTTATACCGCCCTTCTCCCCGAAGGGACTCAGGGCGGTGTACAG
>JANHFO010008074.1:242511-260821 GCA_032468095.1 Pareas carinatus | reverse complement strand
AGAGAGAGAGAGAGAGAGACCTCCATAGAATGTCATTTTATTTTTTCTTTCTACAAATTCAAAATCGTGATTAAGTTAACAAAATAGTACTTGGCATCCTTTGGACAACCACTGTATGTCTTTAGAAAGTTAATTAATGGTCTCAGTTACTTTTTGAAGGTAAAGTGTTCAAAACAATATTGTGCTTCGTATTGAACAGAAGATAATAAAGCTATTTATTTTTACAGAAAACTAAATGGTTTGTTATTTGCTCAAATTCTTTCAAATTATATACTAAGGATTTAGAAATCAATATAAGCACAATGGAAACAGATATGGCATGCTTTTATGGTTACATAAACATTGATGCCACTAGTATGCAAAGATAATTCTCTTTCAATTATGCACTGATCAGAAGGACCTCTTTTCCTTTATTTGAACAAAACATTTGCTGCAAGGAATCGTTGTTTGGATGACTAGTTAAAAACTGAATTGATTGTACTATACAATAGCATATATGTTTAATTTCCTGTTGTGTTTTGTATGATAATTAATACCTGGAACTAAACCACAGTCACATGACACCAGTGTAGCAGAAGGCTTAGTGAAATTAAATTAGGAGAAAGAAAATGACACATTTATACAGATGAGCACATCAAAAGCATTGCTTGCTAGTTGCAATCACAATCCTTTATGTTTCATACGGGTAAAACCTCATAAGAATAAAAATTCTGGGAAAAAAGGCTCTGGGAAAAGAAACCCCATCATGATCAACTTCTCTCATTTGAGGATGTGTGGAAGTACTTACATCTTCTGAAGCTTGCTTAGAAATAAGAAGCTGCCCATTTTTGGAATAAACTGCTTCATCAAGCTGATACAGCATTTGTACCCACTGCATTCATTTAAATAAGGGCAAGTTTTCAGAGATAGAATTGTGGAAGTAGCTACTATACCTTACATTAAAGTACGTTTGCTTTGTTTCTTAGAATTCTGTCTCTGGTGGAAAACATCACCCTTTCTTTTCATCTGCACCACTCCATTTCTGTTCCTGTTCCATGTCCTCATCCTGAAGTGCAAATCATGCAAGAATAGGATTCTGGAATGTGAAGAAAAGTAGGGAGCTGACTTTTCAAAAAGCTTTTAGATTAAAGACCCACCAAACTTGGATGAGGTAACTCTGAATTGATTCCATTGAAGCTCATCTGAATGGCTAAGGGAAACTAGGTAGGCTTAGCCTAATGAAGAGAAAACTCACAGGGAAGAAAGTGTCAAATTATTCTCCATAGCAGTTGAGAACAGGACAAGAAGTGCTGGTTGGAAGCTTGTCAGAGGGAGATTCCATTTGAAAATAAGGAGGACTTTCTTGACAGTGAGAACAATTGATCAATGGAACATACCTCCCAGAGTTGTGCATGCTTCATTGCTGTAGGTTTTCAAGAAAAGATTGAACAATTTTCTAGGATGGTATAAGGATTCCTGCTTCGGTAAGGGGGTTGGACTAGAAGTTCTCCAATTCCCTTCCAGCCCTATGATATTATGATTCTAATCCATGTCCCAGTGGAAAAGTTGGCTAGACTCTAGTCCATGCTTCTCCCATCAAACAAAGAAGACCTTAAAGAGAAAATGTGAGGAACTGAACAGATTTGCGTTGAACATTCTTCTATTAGCTCATTCATTGCTGAGTTTATTGCTATTAGATGTAGAAAGGTATAGAACAAGGTCTCACTTTGATGTTTGGTTTTGCCTTCATTAACTTTGAACTGAGCTTAGCTTCAAATATTAAATTAGCCCCCCAAAATAATGAAGAAAATAAGAGAGTCCTTCCTCACCAGCCACTGGCAAAACATTCAGAAGCCTCCTGCAATCAGTAGAGCAGATATCTGCTCATGTTTTAATCCCAGAGATAATTCAGGCCTATGGGATGAGTTATCCCATTGCTGACTTTCCCTCAGCTTTAATTGAAGTTTGGGAATTCTAGAAGCTCGGGATGGGGGGGGGAAGGATTATATAGTATAGGTTGGACACCACACATCTTCCAATTACTGCATAAGAAAAGTAAGCATGACTAGTACTATATATCACTGAAACGTTGACCCCCTTTTCTGTTTTCCTCTGTCGAAAATAATACAGACATCTCTAGCCTCAGGAAGATATATCAAAATCATCCTAATTTTAACAAAGTGCCTGAAATGTACAAAACACTGTATGCCACAAGCATTTAGCCATCTTGTCTCTAGAGTGAGGATGGGCCAGTGTTTTCAAACTTGGCAACCTTAAGCTGTTAGGACTTCAAGTCCCAGAATTACTCAGTCAGCAGGTGGACATAGAAATTCACACATCTTAAAAGTGCCAAGATTGAAAAACACTTGGCTAGATAAATCAAACCACTTCACACCTACCTAATCAAGATTCATTAGGTCAGTCTGGCTAGGCTTCCCTAAGTAACATTTGCTACGCTCCTACTAAAGTACCTAGCATTCAGGCTTTGTCTCAGCTACCCAGTTCTTTCTCTTTTCCAAAAACACATGAATGGGCAAAGTCAATATTCCAAGAGCTGATTCTTGAAGATTACCCAATGGGAGCATCCTTAACAAAATTTTGCATATTCACTTCCCCATGACTTTTGCAAAGAGGAAAGGTCCATAGATTCCCTAGGAGTCAGCAAGAGAACTCTTGCTGTGTTCAGAGGCAACAGTTCTTAGAGAAGAGATAGTGACTCCTGGCACAGATCTGAAGCTGCCATTTCTAGGAAGCTAAATATTGTCTGTTGAGTGGTGGGACTAGACACTGGTATTCCAGAAAAAGAGGAAGTCCATGGAAGAGATTGAACATTGGAGAAGGAAGTGGAACTAATGAATGAGGAGTAGGTCCGAAGACTAAAGGGATACTATAAACTGAAGTGTGTAAATCAATAACATTTACTTGATCAAGAGCAAGATTGAAAATCCATACTCCTGCACAAATAATAATTGAGGGTTCACATTGTGGCTTCAGATTTTGAGTCCTTGATCATTTCTCCTATAAATCTGAAAATAAACAAGGGATAAATTCACAAAACCAATAAAAAGATACTCACTTCCATTTTGTATTAGCAAAGCTTATTCTTAAACTTCTGCTGACTGTCGATCCTCACCAGCTCAAGGTTGATTTAGCCTTCCATCCTTCTAAGGTTGATAAAATAAGGACCCAGATTGTTGGGGGCAAAAGGCTGACTCTGTAAGCTACTTAGAGAGGTCTGTAAAGCACAATGAAGCAATATATAAGTCTAGGTGCGATTGCTATTGTTACTATTCTTGACTGAAGAAAAGTACTCTTTAAGTAAATCTCTCCACTCTTCCAAAAGGCCTCCTGACAAAACAAAAATTATTTGTTAAAGCATATGCAGTTATAGATCAAAATGAGTAGGTGGGGAGGGAAGACAAAATTAAAATGGTTGGAAGCACAAAGACCTATTCATAGTATAAACTAAGCATGCCTTGATTATGTTCAGATCCAGCAAGTTCTGGCGGTCATTGATATACAGCACAAAATTTGGACATCTTTCTGGAGATTTTCTTGTCCTGATGATTTAACAGAAACTGCAGAATAGCCTGTTCAGATATATCCATATAGTTATGATTAGAACTAGCAGAACTACAACGAATCCCCTCAGTTTTGGTGTTTATTCATGCAGCTATATGAGAATTTCTTCAAAGGGGACATTATAGAATCTTCCCATTAAAGTCACTGAAAGCAGACCAACTATGCATGCCAGTGTGAGCCCTTTCCTATGTGGGATCACAAGTATGTGGTTAAGAAAAAAAGAATGGTGAAAAGGCAACTGCATAAGCTTGCATAGCAGAGGTGTGAGGTGTTTAGTCTATCTCTTTGTATTTTAAAATCTAGGATATTTCTTAACCTTGCTTCAGGTTTATCAAATCTCAGCCTAGACAGAGATTGTGAGATGAGGTACTATTTCTCCTTCCATAGGCAATTCTATTCCCTCTACCTAATTCTACCTATGAAATCTACCAGTATAAGTTGAACTAGACTCTTCCCTGTAAATTTATTTAAGTCAATACTTTAACTAGCAGAACCTCAGTTCTCACCAGAGATGTAACTAAGCTCTAGCTGAAGAATTGCACTTGTCAGAGAGTGAAAAATTCACAGAGATCTTAAGAAATTGAACTGGATGGTTCCTAGCACACACACACACAAATATATTTACAGTCACAACTCTAAGTGCCAAAGACTTAGGACATTAGCTTTGAAAATATTTGAGTTTTGCAAGCAGAAAAGTATTTCCTCTGTGACTCTGCCTACAGCACTGAAAGTTTTTGCACATGGAGCACGAGATTTCAGGATAGGAGGTAGACAATTTAAAAGAGATGCCTTGTTATTTAAAGGCCTTCACCTGCTCGGTTTGAATGCTGTTAATTTCCCAAACATGAGGGTGATTATTATGCCACTTAGTAAATAACAACCGCCTTAAGTTTTTACGTGGTTCCTTCCTAGCCTTTCAATAGCGATATCAAAGAGGCATGTGGAGGCTTCCTACAGCTCCATTTGAGACACATCATTATCATGTCTTCCTCTTCTTCTCCCTTTGCCATTACAATGCTATAATGCCAACCTGCTCTCATTAATCTGTCTTTTGCTAATTCTAACCAGGCAGCCCTTCAATAAAGAAGGCTTGTTTTTTTTCCCCTTAATGGCATTGCAATATTATCAGGAGCAGGTGAAAAATCCAGATTTTGTTCTGAAGAGGGAAGAGTCCCACCCCACCTGGCTGCTGGCATTCAGGTGGCTGCAGGTTTTGTGTTTTCCAAGTGCTCCATGCCAGGGAAGACAATTTCACGCAGCGCTGCCCTTTTTCAGCCTGCCCCTTGGATGCCTTGTGCCAAGCCTAATCTTTTAATTAAACTTGGCATGACAATGAGGGCGCTGTTTGCTCAGCTTGGCTTGCAGCTGTCACTTGATGGAATTACCTGATATTGGGCATGCCACGACTCTTCCGTGGTCGGGATCACTTGGTAAGATTACTTTGCAAAATAATAACGATCGTCTTTATTTTTAAAAACATGTTGCTGTCATTACAACAAAGGCCACACGAAAACTTCATTAAGGGGTTTTCTTTAGGCGCTTCTTTTAAGACCCGTCAAAATAGTTGGTTTTTATTTTAGCCACACCATTCTGCACTCTCTGCAGAAATGTACAGTCTAGAGTAGTTGTTATCCTTGAGCAATGAAATCTCTCTCAGCCAGACTCTTTTATGCAAAGTTTTGCATCCGAGTAAATTGAAAGGAGGTTGATATTCTGGAATCAGCTTCTGTTCAGGCTTGGCTTCTCAGAGTGGCATCACTTGGCTCTTCCCATTGCTGTTGGGAGCCCATGACAGAAGACCTCCGCCTGTGACTCAGTCTGTGACCCAAAGATGAGGAGGTCAACTTATTTTCCAAAGCACCAGAAAGCAAGACAAGAAGCAACCAAGGAGAGAAGCAACCTGGAACTAAGGAAAAATTTCCTGACAGTGAGCACAATTAACCAGTGGAATGGCTTGCCTTCAGAAGCTATGGGTGCTCTATCACTGGAGACTTTGAAGAAGAGACTGGTCAGCCACTTGTCTGGAATGGCATCGGGTCTCCTGCTTGAGGTCAGGGTTGGACTAGAAGACCTCCAAGTCTGTTATCCTGTGCTACTATTCTTTTTATTCGCACACGTTCTTTTTTTTCAGGAATAGATCATGAGCAAAAAATGGGATGCAAGAATCAAACAACTTCCTACTTTTTTTGAACTGTCATGGTGACTGGATCTAAGAGAAGTCCAGCTGTAAAGAGTTGGTTCTGTAAAGAATACTTTCAAGGGTTATTTAATCTTAGGCATGTTGAAGCATATTGGGTCATACTTTTTCTACTGAGCATACACTGTTGTATCAGAGTGTGACAAGCGTGTGTGCAAAAACATCGGCAGACCACATGCGGCCACACCCACCCCGACCATGGGAAAAGCCAGCCCCTAGATTGGTCCAGTTGTGTTAGCACCCTAGATTAGAACCAATGTTAGGAACAAGCAGATGGTGCGTGTAGCGAAAAATGCTATGGGCTAGGAAGTAGCGATGGAAATCAGTATCACACAAGCACAGAGTACAGTAGGTATAAAAGTCTTTATAACCAGAAAGTTAAACACAGTCCAGTCTTCTAAATCAACAGTCCAGTTATCATACACAGTCAATCAGTCCTTTTACTAACCAAGTTAGCAAGTAGTTTTCACCAACAATTTCACCAACAAAGTTGGTCAGCAATCTTCAGCAGCAACACACAGGATCAAATACAGAAGCAAACCAGAGTTGTAGAATATCAAAGGAGAGAGAGAGCTTTCAAGTCTCATGCCTTTATAAGCAGTAACCTACTTCTAAGTAATTAGCATGACTCAACATGACTCAGCTAGTCAGCCATTTTGTAAACCAACCAGTTAGGTGCTTAAAGGGATCATAACTCATATAACCCTAACAAAGTGAACTCAGGTGCGGGAGGAGTCACACCTTTCCACAACCACCGGAAAACACAGGACTATGATTGACCAGGTGAGGCCAGAATGGTTCTTTAAAAGGGAACTCCACTTCGGAGTAAGATGTAGAATAAAGGCAACTGCTGTTCATCCATCTTGTGTCATCTTTTGTCCATCCTCCAATACACAACATATGCCATCACTGAAACTGAGCCACGAAGAGAAGACCAGCATATTCTGATCTTCCTTGAGAACATCTGGTAGCATTATGGAACTGCTCTTCTTTCCTCTCCTTGTTTTTCCTTTCCTACAATTCTCACCCTGTTGCTTCTCTGCTGCTTCCAATCTCATCCTAAATTCTTTTTCAGGCAATTAAAAACAAAAGATGACAGATGTGTCATAATACCACTCTATAAAGTCTTAGAAAGACAACACCTATAATACTGCATCCAGTTTTGGTCACCACACTATAAAAAAAGATGTTGACCCTAGAAAGAGTGCAGACAAGAGCAACAAAGATGATTAGGGGACTGGAGGCTAAAACATATGAAGAACAGCTACAAGAACTGGGCATGGCTGGTTTAGTGAAGAGAAGGACCAGGACTGACATAATAACACTCTTCCAATACTTGAGGAGCTGCCACAAAGAAGCCTCCACTACTTCCTGGAGACAGCCTCGTGTCACCTCCCGGGAGGCCAGTACTAATAAACATGTGGTGGGATTCAGCCGCCCAAACAACCTGTCCATGTCATCGGGGGCAACAGGATCAAACTCAACCCATACAAAATTCTCAAGACTTGTCTTTGTCATCTCGCCGGGATCATGCCAATCGGAGTCCAAGTCTTTCCGGATCTGAGCGATTTTTTCGTGCAGATAACTCCAAAATTCCTCTACACAACCCTCCAAGGGGTCCTCCCGTGCTCCCAGATGAAGCAAAGAGCGGGTCACCCTAAAGAGGGTGGCTGGGCGGTTCTCTGCCGACGCAATCACAGAGGCGAAGTAATTTCTCTTCGCCTCCTTGATCGTCCTCAAATAGATCTTAATATGAGATCTAGTTAGGGTTCGGTTGGATTCGGAGCGGCTAGTCCTCCAAGTACACTCTAGGCGTCTTTTCCGGCACTTCATCTCTCTCAGCCCCTCGGAAAACCAAGGGGCTGGGTTGATTCTGCACCGGGTCAGGGGGCGTAAAGGCACGACTCGATCCAAGGAGCCACCAGCCGCTCTATTCCAAGCGGCCACAAGCTCCTCGGTTGGGCCGTGGGACAGAGCCCACGGCACTGGCCCAAGCTCCCTCTGGAACCGTTCCGGATCCATCAGGCGCCTGGGGCGGAACCATCTAGTTCAGTCTGCCTCCCTGCGGCAGGGTGTGGCGGTGAGGAAGTCGAGCTGAAGGAGGAAATGATCAGACCATGACAAGGGTTCAATACTTAAATCCCCTAATTGCTGATCATCTAGCCACTGACCAGAGATAAAAATCAAATCTAGAGTGTGTCCCTGCCCCTGTGTGCGTGGGACCCTGAATTAACTGGGTCAGGTCCATGGCCGTCATGGAAGCCATGAACTCCTGAGCTATCCCAGATGCCCGGCCTACTGATGGCAAGTTGAAATCTCCCATAACTATCAGTTTAGGACTCTCAACTGCCACCTCGGCGATGATATCAAGCAGCTCGGGCACACCCCTCTGCCCCCCAGGGCCCCATTTTACACAGAGGATCTCACACCCAACTATCTGAGGCACAGTGGTCTCCTTCGGAGCAAGACCTTCCCTTAATAACATCGCCACCCCCTTCCCGCCCCTACCCTCGCAATTCCTCTTGCAAATCCTCTTAGTATCTGTGTCTCAACTCCTCATTTCAAGATGTCAATATTCTTTCTCTGGCTTCTTTTCTCAGTCCAGCCTTCATAATTGTCAATTACCACTGCTGTAAGCAGTCTGGTCTTTGTTGACATTGAAATGTTTTTACAGTTTTCTTCTTCTTCTTGCTTAAGTCTGTCGTTGCCTTCTTCCTGGGGATTAATCTTCACTTCACTTCACCAGGACACTGTGCTTCTTTATTGTCTGTCTTCAATTCTTTGTAATTAACTGTGAATTCACTAACATGCTGGTTGACATTATCTTTTTCTTAATATTTGGCCTTAAGCCAAATTTCACTTTACAATTTTTTTTACTTTCATAACAAGCTCGTCTTTGTTTTCAGTTAAGAAGCTGGTGATTGTCTGCATATTTCTAATTGCTTGTGTTTTAGCCACTAATTTGATTTGAGCTGTCACTCTACCAATCCTGCTCTTCTTCTGTTTACTTTATAAATTGAACAGCTATGGAGACAATATGTATCCTTGACATATATATTTCCTACCCTATTTTAGGCTACAAGTAGTCCTTAACTTACGACTTGTCATTTAATGACTGTTTGAGGTCACTGAGGCTCCAGAATGGGTGCTTCACATCCTATAAGCATTCACAGCTATCATTTTAAAAAAATCATACATTTTCGTCCCATCATTTCAGATGCTTGGCAACTGTTTGCATTTGCAATCTTCTCTGCTGACTTCCCCAGAAAGTCATTGGGAAAGCTGAAAGAGGACATTGCAAGCAGAGGAAATGTTAGATTTGAGGTAATTCTCCCAGCAACATGAGAGATTTCCCCTTCATTCCATGCAGGCCAGGGAAAATCCTCCTGTGTGCTGGAAGAACAAAGCACAAATCTGGCAAAAATGCTAGCACACACCAGCATTCTGAGCCTTCCAGAATGATGGTGTTTGCTAGCAATTTTTGTATTGTTGTCATGATTATTCACAGTGGGACAAGGAGAGGGCCTGGACCTCCTGCGTGTTGTGGGAGCTCCCAGTCAGTCCACTTATTGACCCACATGATTGTTTAATGACTACAACTGGGAAAACTAGAATTGTGTTTGTTGAGTGAAAAGGTCACATAGCACCTTGCTTAATTACTGCTTTGCTCAGTGAACAAGATGCTGAATCCAATTGAAGTCATAGGTTGAGACCAGTATGCTGTTTCTCTAAAGTCAGTTCTTAACAATTTAGAATTTCTTATAAAGATTTCTCAAAAGAATAATTGAGTCTTCTGACATACTCATCAACATTCCTATAGTCTACATTCTAAAATTATCTATCCAATTAAAGGTCTTGCTGTATTCAGTAAACAGACTTGTTAGGAGCTGCCTCTTTTCTTGAGTGTTTCATTTGTGCCTGGTGCTTTTCTTTTCGTCAGATGGTCTATTGCCTCTAATACTTTACTTTCCAATGCATTCTTTCTCCAAAAAGGTTCATGGCATTCTCTAATGTCATTTGTAAAAAGTTTCAGTCAAAGTCTTTCCATTCTTCTTCCACGTTATATGTCTCCAGGACAGTACTGTGGATTTCTTTGTGGATTACTATTTAATATTTCCACTTTCCACTGTGTGAATTTTGATGTATTTTCTGTGAGATATTTAAAAACATCTCATTTTTCCCCTTAGATTACATTCCTCTATTTGTTGACATATTCAGATGAAGTCTTTTCCCAAGCCGTTTCTTGCTTTATGTTGACCATCTGCATTCAGTTTTTATGTATCCTTTTTGCTTCCCAAAGCTTTCATTGTCCATTTTTTCTTCAGCTCACTGGTTAGGCTCTTCTGAAAACCTCTTGGGTCTTTTCTGTCTTAAAATGCTAGGATTTTGTTTTTCATTTCAGTATTCATAGTATCTTTCATCTATTCTCATAGCTCCTCAGCTCCTCTTTCACATAAGCTAAAGGTACTGAATCTACCTCTTTGGTTGATCTTATAGTCTGACTGTATATTTTTCAAGTCAAGTCTTTAATATATATTTGATACCTGAAATTCATAGTCTGCTTTCAAATCTCGATCTGAAAATCTTCTGCTTGACTATATTTCTCCATCATATGCTTTCAGTCATAAGGTCTGGTTGATTCAAATGTTGTGTATACTCTATATCTGTAGAGTTTGGGTTTATGATAGTTGAAGCAGGTGTTGTTAATAAACAAAATTGCAAAAAAGATTTGTAATTTGTTATTTTGCACATTATTTCAGCTACCTAGTCTGAATTTCCCTATGCAGTACTTTCAAGTTTTTCGTCTCTCCTACTTTTGTATTACTACATCCTTTTAGAATTCTTCATGGACAACTATTAATTCTAATAGAAGTGACACAACCATTTATTGTATTCTAGCTGAGCACAATTGAATTTCATGGTCACTTCATTGCTTCTTATACTCTTGTACCTTGAATAATATAATGTAAACTGACCCATGCCAAATCGCGTAAATTTGCTTATTCCTACAACATCCAATTGTATCATACTATGCGTTATTTGTGTCTCGAGAAGGTAAGGTTTTCCTCGGATCATATATTACATGCATGTCATAGTCCTGTTATGCTTGTCCTTCAATGAATTTCTGCATCATTACTAGTGCCATTCGTGTCATTATCTCCAGATGTCTTCTGCCTTTCTCTGATTTATTATGGTTTCTGACAGGTATATTTAGTAAACAAACATGCACACATTTATTGGGGAGGGAATAAATCCCCAGGATTTCTTCCAGTAAGAGTTGACAGACCTGGGGAAAGTAGCGGGATATTGCATGGAATTTTTTTTTTACTCTGATTTCTTTCCCTCCATATATCTAGTCTTCATTTTATGGGACCATCTTAAATTCATGAATTATTTTCTTGTCTGGGTAAATACAGCAGCCACCTCAGGTGAAAATAGAATGTATTAGATCTTTTCTTTTAAAAGAAGTTTCAGAACTGTACCAGCCAGTTTCTGAGTTCTTATCCAGTTCTCTCCTGCTGCCTCCCTCCACCCCAGATTCTTTGGAAATAATTTTGCATTTTGTCAGGAACAACTGAAAGCTTGCTTGTAAGAAAGTGGAGGAGGAAACATTCAAATTAATCTGGACAGCCTCCTGTGGGAGAATTGAACTGATAAACACCTGTCTCGGTTTTGAATACAAATGTATGGATGAGATTTTTGAAACATTTCATTTTGGAAGTGGGCAAGAACCCAGTGAAGCTTTACCTACTTCCAGATATTCTGCTAATGGTAAAATAAGCAATTTCTTCTCTTCCTAATTTCTTTTTAACAAATTGTCAGACACAGTGAGCAAAGAATTAATATAAAATTGCCCTGGCATGGCTTTGCAAATAAACTCTACCAGAAATGGCAACCTAAAATATTGTTCTGGAAAAGCCTATATGCCTAACATTTCTCTTGGGTTGCATTTGCATTTCCCCTCCTTTTCTTAAGGACAGAAAATGCTGGTGCATCTTAAGGGTCTATGAAAAACAAGATAAGCTTTAGCTTAGTCAGAAACACAGCTTTTGAAAGTTAATAAAATGAATTAAGGAATTTAAACTCAAATCAACATGCTTTTGCAGGCCAGTCCTATTAGTATTCTTAGGTTAGCTGTGGAAGCAAGTCAAAATGTTGTAACACTAGCTTTCTTCACGGAATGACAGAACCCTGAAATAAATCCAGCAAATATTGCCAAGAAGGGGGTCATGAGTTTAAAGAAAAAGTCAAATATGTGTGTGACTAATTCCATGTTAACAATAATTAGGCTGAACATAGAACTGTTAGATTGATAATGCTCTAATAGTCATAATCAAGCATCAAGCTTGAAAAACTGCATCTGTTCCAGTCACTTCACTGCAAAAAATGAGAGCGTAGTGCTGGAGAAATTGAAAATAACAATTGAAATTATTAAAAGCCTAAAATGAATTGTATGCAAGACTAATTGTAACATTTGTGGTCTGTTAGCTTAGAAAGAAGATGGGGTAGGAGATGGGAATCTAAGAATGACGTGTATATCTTGCATAATTATGAGTAAAGTTTTGTATTTCTCAACCCTTAATTAAAATAAAATATTGGAAGATTCAGGACCAATAACTGGTAGTATTTCCTTATACATTGCATAAGAAATTGCAGCATTTGCTATAACAGAGCGTTCAATAACCACCAATTCAGATGCTTGATAAGACACTAAACAAATTCATGAAACATAAAAACTATAAATGGCAAGAATTTATGATTCCATACCTTAATTATTAGCTTCTTGTTCATAAGAATCCGGATTAGGCAGGGGTTTGCCTCACCTAGCAGAGCTTTTCATGTTTCTTATAAAGTAATGCTACTATGAAGGAACTATATTGACTTGGACTGAAGCTAAAGTAGAATTAGTGTGACATACAATATATCATTTGGTCTGGAGTGATCTGAGTTTCAACCACAATGAATTGGTGAATCTATTATTCATCAGATGATTTACTGATAACAAGCACCAAAAGTGCTGGCTGGAAACAGGCAATTTCTTGCTAATTCATTAAAGTTTTCAGGATGATGTTTATAACTTGCAGTTGTACAAATCAGTTTTTTTAGTCTTCATTCCCTCGAACAACTTCTTTTTATAAATTAGCCAAGGATTAGCACAACTTTCAGATTAAAACTTCAGACAATGCTGGTTCGAATTTTCTTCCTTCAAAGATTTGAGCATTCATTTATACTGGACAAATGTTCTTGTCAGAGCCCTCTGTTAGCCCATGAGTCAAGTTGCCCCAGCATCATCCCAGAGGTGAGCATGTTCAGAAAGAGAGTAGTGGCACCAGACAATAACATTACGGGGCCATATGCATGCTTATAAGAGAGCAGCAGTGCCTGGTGATGATGTCACGAGCTGTGACTTAATAGCTGTGACTCGTCTGGGCACTCGGTGCCTAAAAGGTTAGCTATCACTGGTATAGGCTCCTGTAATAAATGCTGTTTTTAATTAAAAGTGAGTGGAAAGAGGAAAAGATAAGATAGAGATGAAGAAAAGAAAGGAAACAAGAAGTCCTTCCGCCCCACCCACCCCTCAGCTGCATAGTCAAAAATCTTAGATTCTGTCTCAACCACTTTCCCACATTATGTATGAAGACACGGTTTCAACCTATTATTTCTAAGGATAGCTTGGACTCGTTTGGAAGATTTTGCCATCAGCCTCAACATACTTATTTACTATTTTTTGTTATTCATTAGACTTATAGACCCCTGCCTCTACAAAGTTCAAGGGCCAACTGGGGTTTTTTTTCACCCTGCAAAGTGGGTTGAATCAAATCACCCCATGTATTTCTAAGACCAAGACTGGGCTTGAACCCGGATCTTTCAAGTCCTGTTTAATATCTTTAACCACAGCATCACCCCAGCTCAGATCCACTCTATCGACAGCCTGAGGTGATAACCTTTTTCAGCTTTTGATTTGTTTTAGTTTGATCCTAAGCATGTACACCCAACCAGAAATTCTAGTCAAAGATAACAATAGCACTTAGACATATGTACCGCTTCACAGTGCTTTACAGCACTCTCTAAGCAGTTTACAGAGTCAGCATATGGTCCCAACAAACTGGGTTCTCATTTTACTGATCTCAGAAGGATGGAAGGCTGAGACAACCTTGAGTCAGTCAGGATCAAAGGAATCGAACTCCTGGCAATGTGAGCAGGACATTCTAACACTGCATTCTAACCACTGCTCTACCACGACTCACATTTCTATATTCTGATCTCTTTAAAATTCTTTGTTTTCTCTCTGACACTACAAATAATGATGGAACAGCAGAGTAAATATGACCCAGATGTGGGTAGAGTCTCAGTTACCAACAGCCTGAGAAAATTTGGTGGCAGCAGTAAGTTGTCCTTTGCCGCTATGTCATGATGGACTTTTTACTAGCAACTAGCCATATTACCATCTGTGGCTTAAAACTATAGAGCAGAGGATGAGATTCGGTTCTGTTCTACAAATGGCATTGAATCCATTTGCAATAAACGCTTTTGTTCAGAAGATATCAAAGCAGCAAAATCCTCTTTTCGCTACATTGGGAAAAAGATGTTCAGGGCATGTAGGAGGAAAACCAGTAAACTGCTTAATTTGACTCATTGCTGAATCAAACCAATTGCATTTGTGCACATGCTACTGAGCACTTTCATATAGAAGTGAGAGCAGCATTTGCTCAGCGAGGGAAATAAATTGTTATACGCTATGGTTTATAACTATAATGGTTACAACTAATTAAAATGGTCACTTTAAACTGTCTGGATTGTCCATCAATTTCACTGATCTGCATAACATTGTTTTTATTTCAGATAGTATTTTATTTTAAACTAGAGGTTGAAAACATCTGGTATGGTTCCATAGATAGAGGACTCTGGATAATTGTATTATTATGTGTTCTTGCAACAAGTTTCTGAAGCAGCTATTTTAAATATTTCCTTTTTAACAAGAAGTTGTAGGATTATTTGTTCTCTGCAAGTGAAAAAGCTTGTTTTCAGACTTTACCTTTCCCCTAACTATGTCTGTTGGGAAGCCAGATTAGATTAAGGGCAAGAATAAGAACAAGAAACAACCCATTGCTTTTGAAATCTACCCTTAGGTTGATTTGGCGTAGAGTCAGAACAGATTTCTGCTTTTTAAAGAAGGGAATATAAGCATGTTTTAAAAGCAGAAGGCCCTTTGATGATACTGGGCTTTATGGAATGGCTTCATCATCACTACCAGAACTGAAAACATGCCATCAGCTCCTCCAGATTGACTGTAATTTGTCTATTAGATTCTAGGGAGTCCAACTAAATTCTAGAGAACATCAATGCATTTACCGTATTTATGTCATGACACTTAGGGAAGGAAAAGAAGTATTTATTTATAGAGTGCAGGCCACTGGAGTTCTTCAAGTCTCTTGGGTTAATGACACAGCCCTGAATGACCAGCTGGAGCTTTACTACCATCTAAGCTTGGAATGAGACAGTTTGCCACAGTCAACTCACTGTGGCCAACTCATTGGGGTACAACTCGCTGTGGGACAATTCAACAAGTACAAAAGTTAAATTATTTTAGATGGACCCATGGCCAATAATAACAATAAAAAGAAAATCAATAGTTACAATAATTCTGATGAAAATGTGGTCATCAATAATAAAAGTAACTGAATGAAATAATTAATGCAGCATTGAATTTTTCCTCCAGCGAGTTGTCCTGTGGTGAGTTGGCCATGGTGAGTTGACCTAGATCCAACTAAGTTCTAATGCAACTAGTTTGCATAAGGCCATTTTGAATAGTACTATATCTAAACTATCCATTGTGTGAAAATATTTGCATGAATCCTGTTAACAATCTGACAGAAGAACTTAAGGCCCCTCCACAGCACTACTTTCATTAGATTCCTTTATTGCTCGATCTCCAAGGAGTCTATCCTTCCAATAATTTCAAAGATTCTTAACACTTCTCTGCAGCAAAAAGAGCCTCCCGTGCTTTTGTTTACAGAGATAGTGAAATATTACTTAAGAAGCTGTTTCTGAGCCTGACCAGTGTTAACAACTATGGATGATGTCCAATATACTGTTCATTAACCCAGCTCTTAGAAAAGGCAGTAGCATTGTACTTCAGGAACTCTTAGAGGAAATAAATTATTTAAAACTTTCCTGCTCTAGATTAAGAGCAGAATCTGCCATAGAGGGAATCTTGATTATATTGATGATGACCCAAGGTTTAAGTAATTGATGAGAAAAATACTGGATGTATCATGGTCTCAGCCTTCTTGTCACCACTCACCAGACCATTAGGCAAAAGACATGTCCAAATCAAAACCTATATGAATCTGTGGCCCAGGACCATTTCCTGTTATCCAATCCTATAGTGAATTCTGTTTATATTTCTGGATTTCTGAATCACTTTTGGCACTATGACCAAGATGTCCTGTATATATTTTTGTGAGAGCTGGGGGTTAAAAGTTCTATATTTATTATGGTTCTATTCTTTTCTCTGTAGGCACTTTTTAAAGATGGCATTGGAATAAATCTGTTTGACTGATCTCATTGTCCTGAAGTCATTCACAATCCTATTTGTATTATTTAGTATTTATTTAAAGCTGCCTGGATGATCATATCAAGGTTTAGAGTCAGTTGACACCAATATGCTAATATTCAGCTGTGCTTCTCTTCTCTTTTTCTTTAAGCTGTGCATTGTACATTTCATAAGCCTCCATGTTTATTTAGACACCTGGTTTGGAGAGCACACTGAAGAGGGGCTTGTACAAGTAGGAATTGTGACTGGTTTCAGGGTTAGATAAAATGAAGTCAGGATATGGAGTGATATAGTTGCTTAGGATAAAATTACACTTTTCCTTAATGATTAGACTATAGCCTAGGACCCAGCTTTGATGCTGGAGAGCCATATAAGACCTCTGGGAAAAAAGTGTTTTATCAACTCTGGACAGCAACCTAGTTGTATCCTTCTATTGTTACATGAATAACATAGATTAGGAGGAACTCAACCTTCTGTTTCCTTTTATGTATACTTCAGCAACATATGAGAATGGTGACATTTCTTTCAAGAAGCCCAAAACAATGTTTGCTACTTCACCCTCAAAATTGATACCAAAGGATAGTGGCAAACCAGCTTTACAATTAAGCTAGCATTCCAGAAATGTTGTTGAAAGTAAACCTTGGGCAAACAACTAAATGGTCTGAGTCAGCAATAATAAATTTATGTTCACCATTCACTGTTAGCAATTCAACAACTCAGCTGGTCAACAAATTATCTGACATTTTACTGACAGTTGAGATGGCAAAACAATTAGCATCACCAGCACTCTTTCAATTATTCCTTTCATCCCAAGCCCAGAGGAGGATGCTACAGTGTTTGCTTTTGCTCATTATCTTACCCAAATGTTTAAGCAGTCAAGGAAGGTGCTTGTTGAAGTGTGACTTGACATTTACTTGTATTTTGTTTCCCGGTGGTGCACCTTTGGTTCACATTTGTCTGGCCTTCTGCTTCGTCTGTCGGGTTTACTTTATGAGATATTTCCTTTTTCCCGTTCCATACCCACGAGAGAATCTTACACTGTTTGTTTGGCATTATCTCATCATATCATGTGTTCTAGGGGCTCCTTTAGTCACCTCCTCACCAGAACTTTTTAAATGATATGAAAATAGGGGTGTGGGGGGAAAGAGGAAGAGAAATTCTTCAGCTGCCTTCTCTCCCAGTTGGAAATTCTAACTGAAACTCCTTGATTATGCATTAATACTTAATATGCCCAAGTACACAGCTGTATCTGCTCCTAACAGTATCCAGAAATGATTATTTACGTATGAAAGTGAAACTTCTATGCCTATCCGACTGAGACTGTTCTCCCCACAACTGCTGTTGCTGCTTATGTTCCAAATATGCTGTTTTTGCTTTGTTTGTGGGAACTTATTTTCATCCGGTACTGCAAAGACTGTACATGAGGCATGGAGTAGGAGTCACTTTCAAGCGTGAGGAATCACTGCTTCTGTGTAGTAAATTATAGACATTCCAGTGAACTGCCCTGAGATGTATTATTACTATTGGACCCTTGGGTTGTCTTAAAATTATTTTTATTCAATCACTCCTGACTTTTCTGGAATTGATGTGGTGAATGTGTATTGGAGAAGTGATTTGGAAGTCCTTATTACTTGGCAACGAGTTCCCTCAATGGAAAAACAGCAGATCGCAAATGAAGCCCATCGTTCAGTTTGGATTTTAAATGGAAGTTTCTTCAAATGCTGCTTCTCTTTCCCTACCCACCTCCCTCCCACTAAGTCCCCTTCCTTCTCCTTAAATTACCTGCAGTCACAGCAAAAAAGAACCCCAATGACATTGAAATAAGGGATGTAACAATGTGTGTCTGAATTCAGGTGTGATGATTTAAAGTTATGTTGGTTCTGTTATTCCATTTTCAAAGACTATGCAGTTTTTCACACGTATTATAGTTTGCTTAAGACTTATCAGAATGATGTTCTTTCAGGGAATGGGAAAGGGGGAGGGAGGGAGTCGGG
>JANHFO010008074.1:207428-219044 GCA_032468095.1 Pareas carinatus | reverse complement strand
ATTTGTATACCGCCCTTCTCCCGAAGGACTCAGGGTGGTGAACAGAAAACATAAAAATTTAACATTGAACTTTAAAAAAACAATATTTACAAAATATGGGATATGGGGGAAGGGAGGGGAAAGGGGGGAATTGGTGGTGTACAGATACCTTCAATAACATAGAACTTTAACAAATATTTATCATTTTACGTTAATATCAAACCCATTCTAGATGTGGGTCCTGAGTTCAAGGTTTCTTTCCCAAATCCCTGGGGAATCAATTCATTGGTGAACTGCCTATTTTTGACCTCCTAATCATCATGTGGTGGATGATTTTAGCGAAGATAAAAAAAGGATTATTTACACTCCCAGCAGGTACGTTGGCTTTTAGGAACAGAAATTGTCATTCCCGATCATGTTATTTAAGATGGGTAGGGAATCAGTTTTCTGAGCTTAATTGGCATTCTGGAGACAAGACTGATTGAGGAGGCTTTTTTTCCCTCTCCTTCTGAAATCACTGAATTCTCTCCTGGTTCTTGCCTGATAAGTTATTTAGCTTTTGTAATGCATATTGGGGACATGGCTCAGACCCCCCCCTTCCCTCTCTCTCTTTTCTGCCTGTTAAACGCTCCAAGGTGTTCTTACTAGATGCCTTTTTTTGAATGTAACTACATTAATTTAGAAGTAGAAATCAGCAAATGGATGATGTTAAAGAAAAGTGAAAGAAAATATCTCTTTCCCTTCTGGTGCAAATTATCGCTTTCATTCACTGTTGAAAGTAGGATTATTTTTATTTATTTATTTTTTAAAAAGGCAAAAGCTATTTCTGATGAAGCCCGTTTGGTCTCCTTCAGGCTCTCCTTTGCTATTCATGTGATCTTTCCGCCAAAAGACCTCATCTGCTAAAGTTTTTCTCCCCCACACACACACCTTTGTGAACCTCAGACGGTCTCCTGTCGCCTAATAATGCTGAGAGGCCAAATCCGTTGCTTGTAAAGCATTCTCTGATTCTTTCAGCATAGTCAATATCTTTGTTCATGATATTATTAGCCTTTCAGAGGCTAGTTTCCTTTATTGATCACTTCTGCATGAATTGTACCCGCTGCTGCTATGTGGTGGTTTGTTGTTGTTTTTTAATTGCCCGAGAGTTCTTCATCTTTGCCTTTTGTGTGTGTGTGTGTGCTGTTAATTTAGCAGGAGCAGATGTCTCGCCCTGGGTGCTACAAAAGTGCCACATTTAAATGGGCAACCTCTTGGGTCAACAATCAGTTGGCCAAAGCTGGTCAATAACAATCATGATAAAATATGCTCTGCTTTGTGCGGATCAATGGCATGTTGTCTTGCCAAGACGTTTTTACTTTCTTTATGTGCGGCTGGTGTCAGAATGCACCACTGAGAAAAATACTATACTTTTAGAAATCGCTATTTTTCGTGGCCTAATTGCTGTTGGCGTATCTATGGGAACCTTTCCAGGCTCAATAATGCCTCCATTTCACCTTTTTTTTTTCAATCCAAGGAGATGGATTCCATTTGTTTTGTTTTCTTCAATACTTATTTCAAACTGATGTGGATTTTCTGCTGCTAATTTTGCATTTATAGAACTGAATTTAAGCTATATCAGAACTATCTTTTCTTAAAGGGTAGAATCCACTTTATAAAAGCCACAGAGCCAACTTCGGCCTCAGTTTGGACATCAAAAGAAATCATGTTTCTTATTGTAGGAATAAGGTATAATGTTTTTGGTGCTTACAATCCCATTCCTCTTCCTTGGGACTTTACTATCTGCCAACAGTACAAGCTACTCTTTATTTTATAGTTAGTGAAGGCAGTATACATCGCAGTCCACATTTTACATTAAACAGACTTGTTTAAAATTAGAAGCAAAACTTTCAGATTTTGTGAAAAAGGATAGAAGTTGCTCATGAAGCTTCTTGCCGATATCTGATATATTAGCTTTGTGATAGCTCCTAGGGGGGGATAAATATTAGTGGTCAAAAGAAGTGTGCAGTTTTGCTTTTCATGAAATGAAGGGAGCTCATTGTGTAGGGAAAGGCCTATCAGGTGTAAAAAAAAGTTTTTCCTGATGTCAGCAACATGTGATAACTTGGATTCTTTTTGGCTCTGGGCAGAGCTGCTATTGTGCCTGTTTCCAAGCAGACGGCAAAATCTCTCTTGGCTGGGGGAAATGAAAATATCTGATGTCTTTGAAGTCTGTTTCCTGGGTTTATCTGTCCTTTTGTAGAATCAACAGTTTTTACATTTCTCGTTTCAGCTATTCGATGTGAGCTACAGTTTTTAAAAAGAAGCTTCAGCGTTGCCATGTTTTGCATTTATTTGGCACCTAACAGATAAATATCGTATGTTGAAGAAAGAGACTTTTTGGCAAGCAGAAAGCTCTGTATTTGTTTACCAATATGTAGTAGATGTCAAGCAATCTTGTCCCTGGGATGTTGATTGTATACCCGAGATGTTTGGGGGAAATGATTGTGCCTTGTTGCACACAGAGAGCTTGTGGGATTGTGTTCCTGTTTAAATGGGCTTCAAGTGAGAGATCTAACAGGTTCCTGACCAACCTTCACACACTGTATGGACTTTGTTTTCTATTTGTATGTTCTATTTTGACCCTTGAATATACATAAACATCTTTGGATACTTTGCATGGATATTAGGTAGGATGCCCCAGTTCCTTCTCCTGAGATGCCAGAATGCCTGCAAACAAAATCACAGGGGGTATAATAGGTACTCTCTATTAGAAAATGTTCTTCACCAAGATGGGGCAATAATCCTTCAGACATCAGATTTTACAATGAAATAAAGTTCTGGTTTTGGCCCTGGAGTTATCTTTGATCTTATATAATGTGTACTGTTAACATTTTTATAAAAAAAAAATCTATTTCAGTTAGTGACTTGGGTTGCCTATTATGGTCTGTCTGTCATTTTCTTGATTATCGAGATCTTTAAGCAGCAGCTGAGAAGGGACATTTGCAAACATAAAGATTTTAGAGCTTGACTTTACAAGCATGCTTGCTTTATTGTTTGTCCTGAATTTCTGCATTTCTGAATTTCAATATATGTTAAAGGTTGTATAGTATTGTGTTCTACATAATATCAAGACTCCTGTGTGACCATATATATCAAGCATGTTATAAAAACCGCTGGTGTTCCTACCTAACCCGTTTGATGTTCCCGTTGGGAAAAGCTAAGCAGAATTAATTCCAAATGTCTTTTTTTATTTATAGATATGGTAGCCAATGCTTCAGGTCCTTTGCTAGTGGAAATTGCAAAGGCTCCCGGTTCTGCCCTAGGAATTTCACTGTCCATGAACAGCCATCGGAATAAACAGGTTATAGTCATTGAGAAGATCAAGCCAGCTAGTGTGGGAGACAGGTAGGAGGCTGAACGGTGATCATGTTCTTCCAGATATGTTTGGTTTAAAATTTATTTCTGCTTAAAATGTTTTTTCTCTGGTGAGATCTGGGGAAGCTTGAAAAAAACCCAGCACTGTATAGGTATTATTCTGCTCAAACTACATTTCTTACATAAGGGAGAAATTTTATTTATGTATTTGATTACTAGCCTACCTTTCTTTTTGGTTGACTCAAGGTGACATGCATAGCTAAGGCTCCTCTCTCCTATTTTCCCCACAACAGAAACCCTGTGAAGTGGGTTGAGTTGAGAGAGAGTGACTGGCCCAAAGCCACTCAGCTGGATAGAATAGGATAGGACAGGACAGGACAGGACAGGACAGGATAGGATAGGATAGGATAGGATAGGATAGGATAGGACAGGATAGGATAGGATAGGATAGGATAGAACACTTTATCGGCCATGTGTGATTGGACAAACAAGGAATTTGTCTCCAGTGCATAAGCTCTCAGTCTACATACAAACCAAAAAGCGATAAGTCATATCATAAATCATAATTATAATTATTAATCATAAGATGCAACAGCAAATGATAAATCATAGATACCAACAGGAGAAGTTATTAGGAAAGATGGGAAAGATGAGAAGACGCCTATTCATGCCTTTATAGTTGAAAAATCTCAGGGTTATAATGCAATGTTTTAAGGAACTGAGTTTATCTAGGGCAGCGGCCCCTAACCTTTTGGGCACCAGGAACTGGTTCCATGGAGAAAGGTTTTTCCACAGCCCAGAGAGGGTGTGGTTTTGTGTGCTGCCTGCATTCCATGGATGGAGCTTTGCTTATTTGACCGGCCCAGTTGCTGGCATGCATCAGGGGGTTGGGGAGTCCTGATCTAAGACACATCTGAGGGAAGTTTGCCCCTTCTGTAGCAAATATTTCCCTTTTCAGTTCATCCAGAAAAATGGCAGTACTCAAAACCAACTAGGTTTTCATAGACCTCTAGTCTGTATTTCATATCATTTCAAGAGTGAGAACCAACTTTATAAGTTTCGTGAAACATCCAAAAAAGATAATATTATTGGGAACAAATATGTCGTTACTGTTGTGCCAGTACTGTTGTTCAATATTAACTAAAGTTGGTTTATCATAAATAAATTAACCCTGCAAACATGCAATATAATGTTGAACTTTTAATTCAACCTACAGATTAATTTGTTCTCTGCAATTTTATCTATTTTATCGAAATGTAGTTGCACACCAGCCCCTTCTATGGTAAGCCACATAACTGCAAAAAACAATAAGCAATATAAAACCATTTAAACTGAAGGAATGAGATAAGTTTAAAATTTTTTTTTTGCTAAATCTAGTTTACATTTCACTGTTTCTGTTCCTCCCTTTCTAGCTTTGCCAACCACTCTTGCTTTCAGCGTGTTATACAGGACTTTATACATTGCTCTTTGTTCCTTAAACTACTATTTTTATTTTTATCAGGATGTCATCTACTTCATCCCACCAAAGGCTTTTTCTGTCTTTTCCTTCCTTTTGACCTATTCATTGTTTCATAAAGGTGCTTCGCAATTTAGTTGTCATTCATTCTGTCTATATAACCATCACGACATACTTATTTTGTATTTGTCACTCCTTTTGTACTCAATTCAGGTACATTTCCCAACCTTCATTTTTTGACCTTATCGTTTGCCATACATGTTTCATAAATGAATCTTTCTGTCTGATTCTCCTGATAGCTCTTATTTTTATATAACAAAATGAGTGGAGACATACTTCTCTTTAAAGTCTTTTTTTTTCTATCAACAGATTCATTCTCTGTCACAAGTCAGCTATTCATTTCTTTTCTACCAACATTTTCTATCTTTCCCTATCCATTTTTCCTTCAACTTCAACATCCTCCTGAAGTAGCAGATCCAACCCATTGCTTTTTTTGTGTTATTTGTATGCAATTTGCAGTCATTCACTCAGTTTTCTTGTTTAGGCAACTACTTATATTTGAAATGTTCAGATCCATGTTTCTTGTTGTATTGTACAATCTCTGACATTCATTGTAAGAGTTCTCATATTCTCAGCGAACAATATGTCATTATCTGCATACAAATTTACATCACATATAGTAATTAACTAAAATACGTCAAATGTCACCAGGAGCATTCCTTATACTATCATTATAAATACACTAAAGGGAATTGATACATCCTTGTATTTCTGTCCTCATGCACAATTTGCATCATACACATCTCTTACTGCATTCAACAACCAACTAACATTCGATGCAGAGTATCCCATTCACCCAAAATATTCCATAAATTTATATCATATCCCATATTTTATCATCAACAAATGAATAAATACTCTTTTTCACATTCTTACCATTCCACAATAGTGACTTCCTGAAGAGCACAACTGTGGTCAGCACAGCTCCTGCTTGGCAATGCTGCACTATTTCTCCGAAATTGTATTCATTGTCATCTTTCAACTAAAATTTGGCCAAACACCTTAACAGGTGCACTTAATAAGCCGATTTTCCTTTCATTTTATATTGGCTGTTGCTACTTTCCCCTTTGTATAGGGGAACATACATCACATTCTTACAAATTTCATGCATAAATATAGTCTTCACTCACAAGTTAAACTCTTTTATTAAAAACAATGGCAAAGGACAAAGGACAAAATAAAATCAGGACGAGCCTAGGATAATTTTTTTTTTAAAAAAGTCCCCTTAGATTCTAACCATAAAGATACATTTCAGATTCCGTTTGACCATGTGAAAATATTCTCTTTATTGTTTAAGGAAGGGTTACCTGTAGTTCAGTTAACCTGACTGATGTTCTTTCATGATAAAACCTCTCTTCTTTCATGGTTTTTTCTTTCAAACAGGAAACTTCAAAGGTAGTTTTCTGACTTTTTTAAAATGAGGTTTCAGTTGAATCTAGGCAAAGAACATGGCAAAGAACATGTATGATGCAAAGGCATCAACTTTTGTGTGACTTTGATGAATTTTGAATTGCTCTACTTTTAAACAAAGGTGGCTGCAATATATGCCTGTGGTTGTGTGTTTCTCTGGCAGATGTGGAGCTCTGCACATAGGTGATCATATCCTTTCCATTGACGGGACTGGCACAGAGCATTGCTCCTTGTTGGAGGCCAGCCAGCTATTAGCAGCCACGTCAGAAAATGTCAAGTTAGAGATACTCCCTGCTCACCACAGTAGACTTCCCCTCAAGCCTCTGGATACAGGTACGTGCCACAAATGAGCATCCCATATGAAATACATCTGTTTCTTTGAGGCATGCGTATTTCTGGGAGAAAATACCAATCACCATTTTGATGACACGGAAATGTGAAGTTAGGGTTTTTTTAAAAAATAAAATAAAAATAAAAATAAGACCATCTGGGAGGAAACAGAAACCTGACCTTTTATTGATTCTTGTGGTTTGGTGTGATTAATTTTCTACTTTGGGAAATTAGTGTCTTCCAGAGTCAAACAACCTTCACTGTGCCAAATAATAGCAATGAACTGAGGATTTATAATCCTTCAGTGATGGCTGAGTGATGTTATGAAAACTCTGTAAATCACTAGTGAAGGAATGGCCAGTGCTATTCCTGTCATGAGCCAAGCTGATAGATTAAATTCTAGTTACCATTTTAATTATTTGGTTGTTTAGATGAATTTTTGGTTCTAGTAAAAGGTGCCTCAAATAATTAAACACTGGGTTGATGATGGCACTTCTCATTAATTTGTTATAAGATATATGTTCAGCTTCTAAAAACAAAGTATGCTGTTTGTTTCAGACCTGTATATCTATGCCCATGCACATACATGTGAATGTAATTAATTGATGAACAGTAATATGGTTAATATATATAGATTTGTGATTTTTCTTAATTGTGTCTCTATCCTCAATCACAGCCTACTGGCTGCATTTGAAAAGGTCTTGGGATCAAGGTGCAAACTTCTTTGTTGTATTTGTTTGTTTAGCTTCCATGCCTCTTCAGCCGTTAAAACTCTAAATAACCTATGGCAATATATAAATAGTGTCAACACACTAGTCATAAAAACAATCATCATTCAGCATCAATGCATAAAACTATGACTGTAACTATTCATAATTCTTTAAACATAATTAAACACAGATTTATGTTCTGTAAATTATCAGAATGTCTTCTTCTCAAGTACCCCCTAAATAACAGCATTTTTTAAATGAGCGGGTAAGTCTGGCTTGTCAGCATCTTTGATATTCTAACCTTTGAATGTATAGAGGAGCGTGTTGTTTTCTAGATGCTTGTATCACAATGATCCATAACTCTTCATGAAAATAATTTTTCCCAAAGCAAATTTGGGGAGAGATGTTCAAGTGAAGGATCACAGATATTTTTTAAACACACTTTCCCATTCCTTTTGGCTTTTAATACTACACCTTCTTTTTGAAGCAGTGAAATGCTTCATGAGGATTAGCTTGATGTTGTTTAGAGAGAATGTTTGCAGACTTTTGGAAGGTGATTATAGAAGTTGTTCTGAACACAATCAGGAAATGTGTCTAGATTCTCTTGCATATGTTTCAGCGTGGGTTGTATTTTCCAGTGTTGTTTTACAGCTGGTACTTGCAGAGGCTATTTCTTCTAGTCATGAGTTTAACTCCATCTCTTTAACCTTGCACACTCTAATAACCATCCTTCATGGATGAGATTCTCTTTATAAATTGAATGCTCAGGTACAGTTTATGGAGTACCACAATATTGTGAAGGACTAGCTCTCTGACCAGGGGCACTGCTGTGACAAGCAGCTGTACTACAGTCGTTTGACCTAAAAAAGTAATTTCCATGGATAATATCAGCTTGATTCTCTACTGTCTGATTTCTAGGTTTATCATGAAGTATTCCAAGCTGTTTACTGTCTAACCCACAATAAGAAACAAAAACTGAGAAGTATGTGCTCCTTAATTCAGTGGCGCTTACAGTGACTTTATGTAAGCAACAGAAGAGTGATCGAGAGGAACGATTATTGCAAATTCACAAAAGAGAAATATATTTCCTCAAAGACACTATTGAACTCGCTCCTTTGCCATCATTATTCCCTGATCCTGTGGTTTGAAAGTACAGGAAAAATGAGTCCTGTCAGATTGAAAGTGGAAGACAAATAAGCTATATGAGCCAGCATGCAAATATCTCAGTATACTTGAGGATGAATTTTTATCCAAAGCACATCAACCCAAGCAATAAAATTACTCTAATATTTAAGGACTTTCTTTCCTGTTTGTGTTCATTGTCGATGGGGTGATTACTGTTTTTATATGTGCACATGGGTTTTTAAAATACTTTTAGTGGTGAGCCAACTAATAGGTTTCAGTTGCCTGTGATTTATGACATTCTCTTTTTGTTACATTATCTGTCTATTGTTGGCAAAAGTCAAAGTGCAGAAGAGTGAACACCACCATTGCTGGGATCCTTGTGTCAGCTACTGCCACACCCACCATCCAGGACATTGCAAGACGCCTACCTGGACTCAGACATCCAGCCAGGACTATTGTAAATGTAATGTAGCCCATGTTTCTGCTTTCTTGATCTGCAGAATCTGATTAATAATAAATATGAATTCCCAGCAAACAATACTGAAAGGCTACTGCCTGAGATTTATTCAAAATCTGACCCATGAGCTGTTTCTTCTGGACCAGCTTTTCCCTTTCCTATTGTCAAGCCTTCTCTCTCTTTTTCTTCTGAAGATCCACTTTTGGTGTTCAAGGTCTGAAAAAAGTGCATATGGTTTTTCTTACCTACTCCTCCAGGGACCACCTACCCCATTCTTAGTACTCCTTGCAAAACTCTTCCTTGTCCTGTCCTTGAGACATAGAATATGTTATAGGAGTTTAGTTTTCCCCAATTATTTCTAAAAGAATTAGAATGAAGAAGGAATTTCTATACTATACTTTGAGAAAGCCCTTTCAAACATGGTATGCTAATACTGTTAATTCGGTAATATTTAGCAAGATACTTTGGGAATGGAAAAAGAATGTAGCTGTTTACTCATTTTAATAAATGTGTTGGTAAAACTGGGACATGAAATGACATATTTTATTTCTTGACTAACAATTGAGCATGGGATTGAATTGATATGAACAAGCAGGAGTTCACATCAAATGCTTGAATGACTTCTTTTGTCTTTTGTCTAGCTCTTGTAGCTTCCAACTTTGCATCTCCCACCATGAATGCATCAGGGTTGGCCTTCCAGAATTCCAATACTCTACCTCGAAGCAATCATCCCATGAGCCCTCGGGCCACAATGATGAGAAGAAGACAGAGGAAAAAGGAGCACAAAAGTTCATGTAAGGATCACAGGCTCTTTCAGGATTATTCAGACTCATCTGCAAAATTCAACTCCAATTCCTTCCCCTCTTTTGAGGAATTAAAGGGAATGGGCAGTATATCCACTTTATCACCATCATGGTGATATGTTTATGTTGACTCCCTTTCAATTTTCCACCAAACTCAGAAACTCTTCCTTCTCATTTAGACTTTTTCTCATACTTTCTTTTAGTTACATAAGAAGAGAGGACAGAGGTAGAGGAATCATATATTCTTATCAGAGGGGTGACCCTTCTCTCCAAAGAGCTTGTTAATCGCGATGGCAGGTTGCTTGAGCTGTCTCCCCTCATAAGAATGGTTTCTAAGTTTCTCTTTGGAAAATGAAGTGTCCCGTGTTTCCTTAAAGTGCTAACTTGGTTGTGTCCCTCTCTTGTTTCAGTATCATTAGCTTCCAGCACTGTGGGTCCTGGTGGGCAGATTGTTCATACAGAAACAACAGAGGTGATTTTAAGAGGAGACCCTTTGAACGGCTTTGGACTGCAACTCCAGGGTGGGATCTTTGCTACCGAAACCCTCTCTTCGCCGCCTCTCATCCGTTTCATTGAGCCAGACAGCCCAGCAGAAAGGTTAGAGACCTCTTGGGTTTCAGATGAGGAGGGTAGTGCTGCCTCTTGTTAACAGAGGTGTCCTCTCCTTCCCTATAGAGATCACTAGACAACCTATGAGCTATTGGGCCATCCTTCTTTCAACATATAATATAGGCTGGTGCTGTTTTCCTTCCCACTAAGAGCCTCAGCAGAGTCCCTGTGAAACTTCCTCTTCCTCTACCTCCTCTTCCTCCTCTCCTTGGTTGACCCATGGAACTGCTTGCTACTTTGTTCAGTATACGGGGAACAAAAGGAACTGCAGATCACAAGGAAAATTCCACACCTGCTTCATCTCCTGATGTATCTCCCAAGGCCCCATCTATCCAAGGTGCCCTCTAGCCAGCCCTACCCAGCAGGAATCTAAGTTGTTCCCTTGTCCTTCCCTCACTATCAACTGCCATTAAAACATTTCAGATTTTGACTTGACTTCCAAAGCAGCAAAACTCCTCTTGCCCATTAGGCCTTGCTGCCAGCTGATTGGGCACGAGGTAAGAAAGAGGCAGGAAACAGGACAGGTATACACTCTTTCCTTGCCTCCTCCCTTTCGCTATGCAAACTAATGGATTTCAAAGAATAGTAATATAACACTGATGCAACCACAACTTTGCACATTTCAATCCCATGGGATTATTGGATCTTGAATTTTGGATGCATTCTATAAGTTTGCCCATTTGAGGTATCTTGGTTCAAAAATTGTTGCCCTCTCATACACACAATTAAAGGTTACAAGCAAACAGACACAAATATGTTAGTAACATGTTAGTAATTGTAACATGATTTAATAATAAATATGTTAGTAGTGTATACTTTCATCTGAATTCTAACTGGCAATTACTTGGAACTTTCACATCAACCAGGTATAAAAGAATTAACAAAATAGCCATTTCTGTTCTACATTGCAGTATTTTCAGCATTTGCTGAAAGGGGCAATTGAAACTATACTTTGTGGTATTGTAGTATCATTCAGAATTAAACAGTAAAAGGCAGGCTACCATAAAATGGTCACAAATCATTAAAATTGCGCTATAATTATCCTGACAGCTTGATTAACTCAAAGAGCACTCTGCTCTGTGATCTCAATTTGACCACTTTGCTTCAGTCTCAGAAGTAAAAGATTATTTCAATATTGCATTCGTAGCTTGAAGGACAGCAGTAGATTTATTTCTTCTGTAAGGTAGCGATTCCTTACAGAATGTGTTTGTGCATACAGGTGATCCTCGATTTATGATTCGGTTACTTAGCAACCATTCAAAGTTATGACAGTCCTCTTTGAGGATACTTACTATCTGGTTCTGAAGTTCCAACAACCAA
>JANHFO010008074.1:187162-197517 GCA_032468095.1 Pareas carinatus | reverse complement strand
CCTGCTACTCCTCACCCCGCCATGACTCTGCCACCGTTCGGAGGTTTTTCAAGCCGTTAGGAGGATTCTGTCACCATTTGGAGGTTTCCCCCCCACTTTTGGAGCCCTGCACTCACCTGCCCTGTTGCTCCTTGCAACTCTGACTCTGCCGCCATTCGAAGGTTTTTCAAGCCGTTCAGAGATTTTTCAAGTCACCGGATTTCCTCCCCCCTTTTTTTGGGAGGGGGGCCCACACTCACCTGCTCTGCTAATTCTCCACTTGCTTTAACCGAAATATTCAAAAGCAAACAACAGGCAGCAAAAGCCCTCCCATCAGGAGGAAGGAAACAAACTTTGTTGAATATCTTGTCCAATCACAACCCTCTACCCATCCAGAATTAAAAATTTGAAATAACTTGCGTAAAAATTAATATTTCAAAAAATTCTTTCTTAGTGAGCATATGTAGCAAATTTCATGTTTATAGCTTTTATAGTTTTTGAGATCTGGTAATGAGTCAGTGAGTGAGTTGTATTTCACCTTTATATATATAGATTTGTTTAGTGACCATTTGAAGTTACAATGGCACTGAAAAAATGTGACTTATGACCATTTTCACACTTAAAATCGTTGCATTATCCCTGTGGTCATGGGATCAAAATTCAGATGCTTGGCAACTGACATGTACTTATGACAGTTGCGGTGTCCCAGCTTCCGGTGGACAGCGCGGCACTGAAAGCTGCAAGATCGGAGAGCTCCAATCGAAGCCGCTTTGACAGCTAGACGGTTCGTAACCAGAACCGAGCCCAAAAGCTGCCCTGTAGAGGCAGCGAGGTGAGGGGGGTTTCGGCATGCCCAGGAAAGGTGGCAACCATCCTTGGCATGAGAAAAAAAAACCTCGGGTGGTCCTCCAGCTGTGCTGTGCTGGTAAAGCATAGCGTGAAGCTGCAGACGAGCCAAGAAGACAGTTGCAGTGTCCCAAGGTCATGTGATCACCTTTTGCAACCTTCTGACAAGCAAAGTCAATGGGGGGGCAGATTCACGTGACAGCCGTGTTACTAACCTAACTGCAGTAATTCATTTAACAACTGTGCCAGGAATGGTCATAAACTAGGGAAAACTCACTTAAAAACCGTCTTGCTTAGCAATAGATATTTGGGGCTCAATTGTGGTTAGTTGAGGACTACCTGTAAATTTCAACAGTTTTAGATTATTGATCACTTGAACTGGACTGGACTAATGTAAATAAATAAAATAATAAATATACTAAGGAAATATTCATATACAAGACACAACTTATTACAAGCTATTAGAAAACATTATAGAAAATGTAAGACAACTTTATCCATTATAACTATTCCAGATAACAATATTCTGGAATCCAACTTTATCTGGCCCAAATGTCTTACAGGTTTTATTTCTAGTGGCAGCAAATTCCAGTATGAATAAAAAGGTGTGCATGTAGGAGAACTACTGAAAATTGAGAAGTGATTCATGTCAGTGGTCTTTCATCAAATACCTTTTTCAAATGTCAAAGTAAACTTTGTGCTACACTGCTGTACAAATTGGGAATTTTAGTTCAGGCAGACAATGCAACCAACCCTATGATCCTCTGGTTTCATCTTCCCCTTTTAATTGGTCTACTTATTCCACAGAATCTGTCATTCCAAGCAGTGGTACCTTCCATGTGAAACTACCTAAGAAAAGGGGTGTGGAACTTGGGATTACTATCAGTTGTAAGTATTTCTAAGTTACAATGTTCTTTTTTTCTTCTTCAACAGAATGTTCTGAAGTTAGCTTTCTGCAATAATTTTTTTCAAGGCTCATTTGCCCACCAAGTTAGAGTCAGCTCCCTACAAGTGATTGATAATGTCTTCTAATATCATCAGAACATTTATATGATATAGCAGTAATGAGGACAAGCTGTATATTGACTTAACAATGGTTGGGGTGGTGCTGTAAAATCTCCCTTGCTAAGATTTTCTAAATCCTGTTCACAAGAACTCATAAGAGTTGTAGATCAGTTCCAGTGGCACTCGTTTCCAAATTGATAACATTATCCAAACTAGGTAACATTTTTCATTCTAGTAAGGAGAACTGTTTGCTGTCAGTTTATATTATATTACAACACTCCTACTAGCACTGAGGATGTTACCTAGAAAGCACCAAGAACCCCTCAGGATAGGTTCGACTGAAGAAGTATAATTGGCTCAAAACCACCCAGCGACCTTCTCTAGTAGAGGCAAAACTTGTGTCTGGATATCCTGGTCCTAGTTCACAATCCTTTAATCACTACACCATATCAACTCTTGGTTGTTTTGAAGCAACCCATACTATTTTCTGAAATTGATTAGAAGTTCTGCCCATATTCCCTATTTCAGGAAAAAATTTAAAATGTTCTAGGTGTGCCTTAAAATGAGTGGAATACCATTGCATCACTGTGTATTCCCAGCCTTGTAGTATTGGCAGGATAGAAAAGAGTTTCTGCTAAAATGCAACTCTGAATCCAGGTAGAAACTCCTCCCTGAGCAGCAGAGCTGTCACTTCTTATTGCCTAACTCACACATTCTGAGGAACACATAACTTGATAGATTATAAAGCTATGCTTTAGAGTGAGATTCCTGTTTAGACCATCAGTTGGTCAGCTGTGCTGTCCTAAACAATATTCTGTTCTTCTCCCATCAGTATTCTAACTGCAAGTCTCAGTAGGCTATTTCCACACATTTGAGAATGTTCACGTAAACTTTACTTGGAGTTTCTTAAACACAGAAGTTCACCCAAGTATCACTGAAGTCTCCTTCTTCTTAATGAATAATGGCATTGGATTATAAAAGGATTGGAATCTGAAGGATGACAACTTCTTTTAAAATATACAGTGGCACTACAAAATGATGTACAGCGTTTGAAAACATAGAATCAATTATTACTATTTTTAACAAAGAACCCCTACTCCTAAACATAATACATATGTTTAACTGAGAACCAAAGAACTTGCTTGAGGGTTAAACCTATGAATAGTATAAAACACTTTAATGTCAGCTTTGTTGCAGTAGCTTGTTCAAGGTTTGCTCAGGAGAGGTATAATTGAAAGTTATAATTCTCTCCAATAGTCTTTGCGGCCTTTCTCCCTTGTAGTATAATGTGTATAAAAGAATATGAATTTATCACTGGGTCAAGGGAATTCAAATATTTGCTTTTAATGTGACAAAGCTTTCATGCAATAGTGTCACATTTCCACAGGACACAGTATACAGTATTTCAGGAGTTAGATGGGGCTTTCAGCCTTCCTAGATGATGAGCATGAATTCCTAACCCCAAGAGCTGAGCAATAGCAAAACAAAATGGATTTTCTCTCCCTAAATTGGACTATTAATCAAAAATCTCTGATCCCTCTCACAGGGTCTTGGGAGCTTTTCAAATGAAACTGGTTGCATTTATAATTTTAACCACTCAAAAATGAATGCATGAATTTATTCATTTGCTGTTGAGGATATAAAAATTTGGAGAATAAATTGATACAGCTTGATACAAAAGCCTTAGTAGCTTCAACACATGTTTTCATTTACTCTTGAGTAAATAGACATTTTTGAGCAGTAATTGATTTAGCTACAGACTGCTACTCTTGAGTTATTTGAACCTTAAATGTACTTTTTGCTTTGCATATTTTTCCTTAGCTCTTCTATTTTTGGGAGGGAGGGAATTTAAAAACTGCCCTTTCCAGTCTGGTTATTTTTCTTTTTCAAAAAGTGATCATAGTCGTATTAAACTTGGTTTAAATACACACATTTCCCCAATGCTTCATGTTTCAATCAGTGGTGGATGATGTTTTATGACTAGGTATGTCAATGATGCATGAGAATTATATGCTCAAACCTCTTCAGGGGGAAATCTCACCCATCTAAGTCATTATACATCTTATTAAAAACTGGGCATGCATATAAGAAAAATATCATCCATCATGTCATGAATCAGAAGCTGCCTGTCATCCTGCAGACTGTGAAAGCCTCTCTTTGAGGCAGGATATTAAATAAGAGCATCAGCCATCTTGCTTCTTGTTTTGGAACTAGAGGGCATGTCGGTAGCTGTAATGATTTATAGGCATGAGCCTGGGAGACAGGGGGAAGAGCTGCAACTAGAAGAACCCTCAGATTAAGAGGTAGTTTAGCCTGCAGGATGAATGTGGACATGGCAAATGTCTCAGATGAGACCCTGCCTAGTTTCTTGGGATGTAACGATGACGGGGAGACTTGCAAGACTGATGTCAGCCTTAGGAGGTAGTCCAGACAGGAAGCACCTCCATATGAACAAACTCTACTTTATTGTGTGACTCTTGCAAGTGCATTTCTCCCCCATCGCCATCCATTCTGCAAGCAAAGCTTCCTCTTACCTCTCCATTCCCTTGAGTGCAACTCTTCACCCTCTCCCTAAGGCAGAATCGGTCAAAGGGCAGTGCGAATGGTGCAACTGCACAAGGCCCTGCACTTGTCAAGGACTGGTGGGGTTAATAAATAAATAACTCTCACACTGGGCCCCACTTATTCTTAGGTTGGCTCTGCTCTAAGGTCACCCCCACATTCCACTATAGTAGCTGAAGTTTTTCTTCTGATAGGAATCTCTTGATCCCTTGTGAGGTTAAATATTATGATTGATACTGAGTGTCTAGTAGGCCGAATTATGACAGTGAGAACTCTTGTGAGCTTAGTGTAATTTGTGAAAAGGGAAGACCTTTCTTAGCAGCAACCCTATGTAATAATAGAAAATGACTAGTAGGAGGAAAGCTTTATTCTTCATTAAGACTCTTTTCACTTGTTTTGTCAAGACAAGAAAGAATGGTAGAATTTAAAGAAATGTGTGTGTGTGTGTGTGTTATATATATTCTTGAAGAGAATTCTTAGATAATATTACAAATATTATATGTATATGTATATGCAATATTTGTAATATATACTCAAAAGCCAATTTGGGTTATTATCCAAATTTTTCTCTTCAAGAATATATTAATGTCTAGACAGCATACTGTGACAACAGATGTTTTTATCAGCAATTGTGCCTACGCCTAATGCTTTTTACATATTCCGTTTATGTGAAGATACATTTTTAAAATCTTTTTAAAAATGCCTTTAGTTCTTCTCTTAACATAGAAATAGAAATAGTTAGCAATCTATAACAAAATTCTTTACAAATCTGTTTACATTTTCCATTATCGTATAATCTGTCCTTAATCTATATAAGGTAAAACAAAGAATGAGATGTTACATTTTGAAGGATTTTTGTAATAAATTCTTTGAAACTCTCTGCGAGTCAACCTTTCTATTCCTGTAGTACTATTTTTTTTAACTAAATGGAAGAAAATATAAATGAAAGCTGTTGATTTGGTCTAGTTTCTCCAAAGTAATCAAATCCAAGCTACAAAATAAGACGTCTTAAACTTAGGCTGGTACATGGAACACATACTCATGTCCTAAAAAATGTTGGTGGTATTTGATCCCCTTTGGTGAGCAAAACAAGACAGCTGTACTTTGGCCCTAGATTTCTCTGTGCCTCCTGCTTGCTGTGAGCAACAAGTATATCATGCAAATATAGTATATCATGCAAATATAGTATATCATGCAAAGAAGAAAAACAAGAAGGAAACTTGTAGCTATTTTGCTAGCTGCTGGTATGTGTCTGCTACTCAAGTTGCAGTTCTGCTTTCTAAATTTATTAGTATATTTGTTTTGTTTTATTTTGTTGGTTGTGTGTTTAATGTAGTTATATTACTATTTTGCACTCTATATTTCTTGAAACCCTATCGATTGTTATTTAAATAAGATCACACTTGGAATATTGTATCCAGTTTTGATTGCTATATAAAAAGGATGTTGAGACTCTAGAAAGAGTGCAGAAAAGATCTACAAAGATGATTAGAGGGTTGAGGCTACAACATATGCAGAATTTCACAGGAATTGAGTATGTCTAGTCTAATGAAAAAAAGGACAAGGGGTGACATGATAGCAATGTTCCAAAATCTAAGCAGCTGCCATTAAGAAAAGGGTGTTAACCTCTTCTCCAAGGACCTGAAGGCAAGACAAGAAGCAGTGAATGGAAACTAATCAAGGAGAGAACCAACTTAGAAATAAGGGGAAATTTCCAGTCAGTGAGAATAATTTATTAGTGGAATGGTTCTTCTCCAGAAGTTGTGGCTGTTCCATCACTGGATATTTTAAAGAAGAGCTTGGATAGTCCTTTGTCTGAAATGGTATAGGATCTTCTGTTTGAGCATGGGGTTGAACTAGAAGACCTCCAAGACCCCTTCCAACTCTATTAATCTCTTAAGTCTCTGTAACTAACCCTGCCCTGCTGTGGATTGTGAAGCAA
The DNA here is from genome assembly GCA_032468095.1 of Pareas carinatus. NCBI lineage: Eukaryota > Metazoa > Chordata > Lepidosauria > Squamata > Pareidae > Pareas > Pareas carinatus. The sequence continues at coordinate 191,183 of JANHFO010008074.1, read as the reverse complement.
ATACTAAGTCTACAATATTTCCATTTATTCTTAAAATACATGCTCCCTCTGATAATAGTTGAGAGATTGAGCGTTATGGCCCTTATAGAAAAAGGTTCGCTCACTTTGCTTTAGTACTTAGTTTATTGGAAATACGGCCATCACCTTTTCAGGCTACTGCTATCCATTGAAATTGACATAGATTGAGCAAAATGAAGATCTACAATACACCTCAAGCACAAATTGTCTGATAGCAGCCTTGCTATAAAATGACTTGATGCCTTCAAAGCCAATCCAAGACATAAGGAAGCAAACCTGAGTGAGCAGCAAAGTCAACAGCTTGCCAATGAGAATTTAATTTGGCTAATCAGATCTATTAGGGTTAATTGAAAACTAATTGACTGCTGAGCAAACCTTTTCCCCCTCCAATTTGGGAGAATGTGCTGCTTTGTTTCTGCATCTTGAGAGGAGTACCGTACTTGCAAAATTATCAATACCATACCAGATTATTTTTTCCCCAACCTTTCCCTGCAAAATGTCCTTTACATTTTAAATGATAAGCTTATTTTTGTAAACCTTCCTAATTATATGTGATCATTTTCAAGTAAATTAAATTATTACCAGTTGAAGCTGATCTGGAAACTCTTTAATTATCAGAATGCACAATTGCATTCTAGGCCTATATTTTAGATCTAAATTAAATATCCGTAATTCTATTTGAAAACAGCAATTCACACTGCATCTATAGATGAACTCTCTCTAGATTCTTCATTTACCATGATAGTGGTTTTTGTGTGTGCTGTTTTGTTTGCAGGAGATAGTAGACATGTCATCCCATCTGGCAATCACATGTCTTGTAACAGAATAAATATTAGCACAGTCTGGGTTTCTGATTTATAGCTATGTTGAGTGGAGAACCACTCTTTAAAGCATGTATAGGAATCTTTTATGAAGAAAAACAATTGGATGATCGGTTGTCTCCATTTTCTTTGTGCAGCAATTCATTTTTTTAAAAAAAAATGCTGAAAGTCATCAAGTCATTATCTGGATTTGGTATACCAGATTTTTCATGAGCTTTGTTTCCAGTTCTTGTTTTCTTCAGCATTTCAGCATAGTCATTTCTGAACTGTCTGCATGTGGCAGCACCTAGATAGGATTAAATGAAAACTAATTTTCCATCTCTTAGAGTATATTAAGTTAAGTGTCAGAGACAGTTATGAGCAGATCCATCTTTTCTTCTTCACATTCAATTCACTTTTTATGAATCAATAAGAAAAAGGAACTGATGCTTGCCAAAATGCATTTATTCCAAGGGAGGTGCTATGGCAAAAACTTCTGGAAACCTCAATGGATAAAAGATGAGTCCTTTGTCTACAAACTCTGTATTCTAACATTTTATGATGAGTGAGATGTCCCCTTTGTGGGGGGAGCAAATTTCAGGATATGTTTCCATCAAAAGAGGGGCAAGAGAAGGGTGTATTCGAGCCCCCTTACTTTTTAATTTGTACATCAGTGCCATAATTCTCGGTCTCTTATCTTCTGAGCATCACAATCCAATATTAACAGATCAGGCAATTTCATCCTAGCTATATGAAGTAATAAACGTAGTACTATAATGTAGTAGTACAATATACACAATGTAATTTTGTTGGTCTCCCAGGTGGGAATGAGAAGGGCATTGGAAGCATTGGTTTCTTTTTATCTAAAAGAACAACTTGCAGTAAATTATGAAAAAAGCCAAAGTGCTGGTGTTTGCGTGACACAACAGCGGGTTACATAAATGGCAAATTAATGGGACCTCAACAGAGCAGGTATATACTTATAAATATCTGGGGTGCAGTTCCAGGCTTTCTTATCTTAGAGCACACATTTTTTCTTATCGGGCAAGTATGACTCAATGTAGCTCCACAGCTGTCTTAAGATTCTTCCATTCAAAGGGGGCACATTTTATTCTTGCAGTTTGCAAGGTTTTTCTTGGTAAGGTAATCTCTAAGCTTCTTTAGAGTGTTCTAATTTGCATTTTTACTAAGTCTGATATCCTGGAAACTACCTAGCCCAAGTTTATAAGAGCAATGCTCACAGCTCCAAGATGCATTTAAGAATGCTGTTTTCGGGTTAGAGACAGGTTTGGATTCGGTGAGTACCAGAGCCTAGTTCTATTGCCTTAATTTCTGATTGAAGTTGATTTTTCTCCTGTGGGGTCTGCCTCCGCTTGTTTTTGGAGAACATTTTAAATCAACCTGGCCCACAAATGCTAATGGCAAATTCCAGTCCTTAGGACTTTCTTTGGAAAGTCTATCTGTTAGGACTTGAAAATGCTAGGAGTCATCTTACACTACACATCTGGGATGTTGATTTTCAAATGAGTTTAAGCCATAATCTTACAGTTTATGGTTTCTTCTCCAATGGTCATGTTATCTTATCCCTCTTCAATTTTGGTTCTGATTTTTTAAGACTTTCACCTTAGCCAAGTTGGATGCACCATCCTCTGCAGTTCTGAGGAGGTGGTATAAAATATCCCCTTTTAGCAGGGCTTATGCCCATGAGGAAATGGCCCTGTGAAAATCCCTAAGCAATATGTTTCTTTGTTGTTCTGTCTATACGGAATCTGGGAAGATACATATTTACCCCATTTTATAGAACTACCCTAGTAGAGAACATAAGGCCTCTTCATCATTGTTTCTATCTGCCCAGGACTCCGATATAACTTTCCAAGTTGCCTGATTTTGTTTGTTCTATCTATCCTACCAAAGTTAAAGTTTAGCACGAATTGTGGAGATCACCGCTGCTTGTTTTTAAAACCAGTCACAATAATAATATATTTTATGTAATTGTATCGCATTCATAAGTGTTTTATTAGTATTTTCAAGTCTATGTATTTTGTTTTTGCACTTTCTGGTTCAAAGACTGCAATAAAGGATTGATAGTATACTTATTTCAGTCTTTGCCAACCTGGATCTTTCTGGGTATTTTAGTCTTCCAACATTAGTAGCAAACCTAGAAAAAGATCAAGGATTCAGATTTATAAACTGAAGTAGGGATTTGCTTCAACAAGCCAAAACAAACCATGTAGCTTTTGAGCATTCAGGGGCCTATCAAAGCTCTTTGCAAATTTAATGATATTTCTACTCCTTCGGTGGTTGTTATAAGCAATATCCTATGTTGGTGCTTCCATTTTTTAAAAATAAGCATTTTGGGAGGAATTGAGCTGTGATGGGACTTTCTTACACTGTCTTGAATAGCCAGCCAATCAGTTAACGCTTCTTTTTCATATTTTCATTTCCTTGGGTTTCCTAACCTTCTGTAGAGCGGCCAAGCATGAACTCCAAGTTTGCTGTCTTTTGTACTAATGGAATGTTGTACTTTGGGGTGGGTCCAGACAACAGAATTGGAAGCTCAAGTCAACTCTTAAAGTATGGTCATAGCGGCACCTCTTCCAACGTTTCCCCACAACAACCTGCAAAATTGGTTGGGCTGAGAAAGGGAGTGACTGGCCCAGAATCACCCAATGAATTAGCTGAGAAGGAATATAAACCTGAATCTTCCGAGGATTAGTTAGCAACATCTTGACCGCTACATCATGCTGTCTCTCCACAGTGAGAGAAAGGGTGCCAGGCTAAAATGTCCAGCCACTGCTTCAAATGCTCTCAAATGGGGTGAGGTGGCAGCAAAACTATACTTGCATTTTTTTCTATATCCGCATGTTTCACTGAAGGTCAGTTTTCTTGGGCAATGCATCTCATTATGTCCGCCTGGTTCAACTGCTGCTTCTGACTAGCTTGCCAACAGTTTTTGGCTGGCCAGCCAAAATTTGAGTTCTCTGAGCGATAGCAACGAGAGAGGTCAAGATTGCTATTCTGTTATGGGCTAAGTCAATCTTCTGGTTTCTGCAAATAGAAATTGCAGTGATCAGAAACAACGATAAGAGCCAGGATGGTGCAGTGGTTAAAAGCAGCACCGCAGGCTATTTCTGCTGACTGCCATCTGTCATTAGCCATCAAGTTCAGCAGTTTGATTCTCACTGGCTCAAGGTTGACTCAGC
>JANHFO010008074.1:132977-145437 GCA_032468095.1 Pareas carinatus | reverse complement strand
GAGCCAGTGAGAATCGAACTGCTGAACTTTTGATGGTTAATGGCAGATGGCAGTCAGCAGAAATAGCCTGCAGTGCTGCATTTAACCACTGCACCATCCTGGTTCTAACAAAATCCAAGTCCAAACAGCTTATTTCTCAGGTGCAGACTACAAGAATGGGCCAGTTTTTATATTCTTTAGTTCCATTATTACAGTGTCAATTTACATTCCTGTCTAAGACTGAGATGATGATAATAGGTGACAGATTCAGACTTACTAGCGTTTTGCATCAACTCTTAAAATCATCTCTCTAAGTCTATGAGAAACTCGACCATATTCCAATCTATATTTAAGTCTGCATAGAAACTCTCCTTGTTATTGAATGCAGAATCAATTCCTCCTATGATAGAAGAAATCATCTTGTCTACCTCCCTGAAAGATTATCAGTTAAATTGCCTTTCTACGAAGAATGATTCTGCCACCTTCTTAGAGCCTGTTCACAAATGGCTCAGATTATTACCCTGGTTCCAATCCCAGCTTATATTTATTTATCAAATTGATAATGCCCATCTGACCAGAAAATTATTTGGAGAGGCATACAACCATTGCATCTACAATATTGCAGCTTCCAATTCTCCCATAAATATATTCCCACATGGCTCACGGCAACATAAAAACACTTTCTGTAATTCTTCCTGCTTCTACCAGAAGAAGATAGTGCCACACCTTTAAAAACCAGTTTCTAAAATGCCAGAGCCTTTTTTTTGGTTAAAAAAAAAGTCCAAAATGAAATTTTGCACTACCCTGTTCCCAACCACGTCAACAATCAGAGAAATCTAAAACTTGAATATGTGCACATGTATGCATACGCATCAGCACAATCCTACATATGTCTACTCAGAAATAAGTCCATTAGGTTCTTTGAGGCGTATTTGCAAGACAATGTACATAGGATTGCACCTGGGTATACTGTTGGCAAGAAAAATCAACTAAAAATGGTAAAGTAGCAGTATGAATAAAAGTTTGTTACATATGCTGTGTGGAAACAGAAAATAAATTCCTGCAGTGTGCCTAAATTGTTATGAAAGCTCCGTTTCTAAATAGAGCAGGACAGCCATCTGCTGTGATTTACTTTACAAAATATTAAAAAATAAAAACCAAACACACAAAAAGTTACTTTCTCTATGAGAAATAAAAATAACCCTAGTGCAAATATAAAGCTCTGTAAACCTGGTCCTATGAAAGATTCTATGGTTAGTAAACAGCAGTTTTAAAGCAGTTGTCCTCCTCTCATAGAGAGAGCTCACATTGTTGTCTCCACGATGACATGACTTGGCTTGATCAGTTCTCCGTTGGCCAGGGCAACAGCAATCTCTCTTTCTTTGTCCCACTGCGGGATCTCACGAGGAGCAGCCATTTTCTTCACCCTCTGAGGAGAAATGTGTACATGGAAATGAAGAGTCTTCCAGACAAATTTATGGAGGCTAAGGCTATATTAAATATTCAAGATGCTACCCATTTTGGATTCAATCAAAAGAGATACTTAGGAATATAGCAAAGTTTGAACACAGCAGTTATTGGCTGTTGCTTTTTCCAAATTCACATAGCCATGAAAAAGACATGGCTACTTTAGTAAGCTGCATATGGATGCTCATTACAAAAAGTACTGTACATATTAAACATGACAGCTATTCACCATGAAATAGAATAATAAGATTGTGATATTTCCTTGTAAGCCAAGGTACCATGTCAGCTTGATTAAAGTAACTGTTTTCAAATTGTTCTCTTTATGAATTTCCAATGTATTGACTGTCCATTGAGGAAACAGAGCAAGAGGTTGGTTAAGCAGCTTTCCTTAGTTTATAATCGCACACTTCAAACAGCGGAAGGATTCTGATTCACGTGCCTAGTTAAGTCGAAGTGTGACCATTATCAAGCGATCTGTTTATAGATGGTGTAACAACAAATTGGACATGTCTACTAGGTACCCCCTTACTAGGCTGGGATGTGAAAGCTGATCTTATTGTTAAGAAAAGTGTACAGTATGTAAAAGGGGGAGAGAAATTAGGAAAGTAATGCAAAGGAAGATAAATTTCCACTAGATGGCTCCCCAACTCAGTACTGTAGCTAATGAAGTTAGCTCCTTCCATTCCACATACAAATGAAATGTGCAATTTTTATGGAGTATGCATGAGGGGAGATATGCTACCTGAAAATACCACAGAATTTCTTGATCTTGGAAATCTTTTTGAAATTTACTATCAAAGCTTTTCTGTGACTTCATTGTGATGAGTAGCTTTATATAAATGAGTCAGTCTAGTATGTGGTCTAAGGGCTCCAAGCTAGAAACTGGGTGTCTGTGAGTTCCAGTGCAGCCCTAGGTGTGAAACTGGCTGGGTGACTTTGGATCAGTCCCTCTTTCTCAGTCAAGGGCAAATCACTTTTGAAGAAAATGTTGCCAAGGAAACTCATGACTTGTTCAAGAAGTTAAAAGAATACAAATTGTTTTCAGAACATAGAAAGCAAATAAATGAGTAGCTTCTATGTTACTGTATTTTCTATATATATATATTTCGTGTTGATTTTATACTATGTACTCAACTACTTTTCCTGTTATGTCCTTTATATGAGAAAATATGATACAGTGCAAAAGCCAGGCAAAGCACACTGCTAATTGACTTGGGATCAAGTTCTAGATTATGGTCCTGCCACAGGTTTACTTGCTAGGGTAGGCAAGTTTTCAAACAATAATAGACACTTCCTCACCATAAGACAAAGACGCTATCAGGGCTGAAAAATTTGAAAATCTTTGCTTTAGGAAAATAATCTGAGATAGAACGTTTACACTTCTAGTGGTACAAATGTAATTTGTTATTTAGCATCATACCAATGTTTAAACTCTCCTGTCTATATTCCATTATTCAACTATCCAGTTGCTGAATTTATTTCAGCAATCTTTTCTAATATCTGAATATGATCAAAAGACAAGATATTTTAAAATTGTACTGAAACAGACTAATCACGTATCAAAACAGTGCCTATGCAATAACCTCATCTGCTGAAATGAATGGCCGAGAACCTCTACCTGCAGGCCCTGGATGAACTGCTGTGTTAAGGGATCAGAAGACAGCTGCACAGAAAATTATGTCTGGATGATAGTCATTTTGGATTTACCTCAAGGAGAGAGCCATCCGACTGCAGGATACGGATAACTGTAACCAATGGGATGCAGATCATAGATGAAAGAGCAAGTGTCCAACCCAGACCGATTGCCCATGTAGGGTAGATGTAGACCTTGTTGTAGGTCAGGGGGGTATACTTGACTAGAGAAAAGATGAAGCTCCCCTGTGTCAAAGAAAAAAAAAGCAAAAAGAGTGAAGCACAAGGAAACAATTACATTTTCTTCAATCAACAGGTATATATAGTGGAATGAGCTACCAACAGCCTTTCATGAGGCTCCCTGGAGCCCTTTTAATTGTGGTTGTTGAAATCAGCAGAATTTTTAGAGAGCAGAAATAGATGTGAATGATAATGTAAAACTCTCAAATAAGCCAACCACCATTTTTTAAAAGTCTTTAAAATCCAAGAAAAAGTATAAAATCTTGGCTCTTCTCCCTTCACTTCATTAACATATCTGTTGCGGCCTTAGTTCCCAAATATTGTTAAGACTTGCTCAGCTTTGATTTACGCTATTAGCGATTAGTCTAAAGAAAGGAGAGTAAAATCGACAATAAACATTTTTTTTCAAGGACAGAGGGGTTTTGGGGGGGTCCCTCTCTTTTTAATTTCTAAGACTTTGTAGTCTTTTTGTCTTGGTAGAGATGGCTCCATTTCTTTTAAAGCCTTGGGCCTCTGAATTTATCTCCCTAACCCCCTGCAAAAGCTGAGGAACAAATTAATCTTTAAATGGGAAGGGAAAATATTTTTATAAAATTGTACTTTAAAAATTCAGGATTTTGCTGCAGGAATTTTAAACAAGAAGTCAGCTAAGCCGCTTTTGTTTTCCTGATTCCTTCAATATTCAAGTTTCGCAACAAGTATAAATAATTATGGTGTGCAGTAAAGCATGAAAAATAACTTGAGTTGTGTTACCACACACCACAAAGAAGAAAGGTCTTTTCTATGTCCATAACACTGCCTATTTGTTTTTACCTTGAGTTGCATAACATGCCACCTGATCTATTCAGCTGTTCTATTGCATTTGGGGCAAAGGATATTTTTGACAAATATGCATGGATCTGCTGCCTGGCTGAGCTACAAAAAAAAGTAGCAACGTAGACTTCCCATATGTTTGGAACTCTTCTTAAATGCAATCTTTATACACAAGCAGGGTATTTTTGTCACAAACAGCTTTATAGCTGCTACAAACATGCTGCCATTTTAATTAACAGGTAGTAGAATAATAGTGCAAGGTTCTTGGTGGATTAGATAATAAGAAACACTAAGAGGAGAGAGAGTTTGCCTTGCAGGATTTGGTCATTGGTCACCATCACAGTGGTAGCCAATTTGTAAATGAAACAATGCCCACACAATCATTCAGTATGGATGCTATTAGCTACATGCTCTCAAAATTTTAGATGAACTCATTGTCCACTCCAGAATTGCTTTAGGTTCTTTAATGCCAAAGGTAACATGTCAGCTACAGAGCCAGTTGCAAGTCAGTAAAAATCTCATCACTAATGAAAAGCTTACACATTACACATTAAATACCTATCTATTCAATCTTATTTCTTTTCAGGTAATGCAAGGAGCAAAAAACTAAACTTACAAAAATGTTCTAAATCAAGTTTTGGCAAAGGACATGATGTCCACCCTTACCACGCAGAGAACTGGTGTGACTAAAATCCAGCTCCATTTCATCCAAGGACCAGGCCTGTAACCAATCATATCTTCAATGGCATCGTAAAAATTTTCAGCGCCTAGAGTTTTAGGACAGAAGAAAGAAATTGTATTACTCTGCATATACTGCCTGTGTGCTATGCTAGATTTTCAAGGAGAAACTGCACTTACTACTTTGGGAGAATGAAAAGCTGCCTGAAAGCCGTTTAGCTTTTGCTTTGTCTTCTACACCTTTGTCCACCTAAGCTTTGGTGTTCTTACATTTGGAAAAGGCCTCCTTTATCTCCTTGTGTCATTGATACAACTAACCAGATATTGTGAACTAAAAATCATGGCATCATAGAGCCCGTGTTTACGGAATGGCTACTTAAACTAATCTATAGATTTGTTTCCTTCAGATAAAAACAATGAGGTGGGGAAATATCGTTGTTCTTGGCCCCTAAAATCTGTCATCTTATGACTTCAAGAGGTCAGGTGGAATTTTACAATCTTAAAATGAAGCATTACAAGAAAGAGGAAAGTAATGAGCACAGTTTCGTGGAGGTTGAGCGAGAATGCTTTCCAAGAAATTCGAAGAACTTGGCTGGATCCCCACTATGCAGAGAAGTCATGTAATAAATTCCTACCTTGGCATGTAAGGTTTCATCTCTCTGTCCTTCCTCTATCCTCTAATTCTGTTTGTCTCTAGGAACTATATTACAGTGTTGCATGATCCCTGTAACTTTCAGTGCTACTATGGGGAAATGGTCAGATCAGAACTTAACTTCTTACTTACCATAAACCCAGGCTACAGCAATGCATTCAAAGAATGCGACCCACAAAAGGCATACACCACTAGCTGCATAGTAGTCAAAGAGTTGAAACACATACATGCCACCCTGAAAAAAAGACAAAAAAGGAACCCAATTGGTATTAATGCCCCAACACAAAGATACACATGAAACACATTGTAAAAAAAACAAAGCGACTTTTACATCTTTAACTCACTGTTCACAAAATTTACTGCCAGTAAATGCAATTGCCAGTCAACTCTTTGAAAAAGAAAAACTATACACTCACGTACTTCGTAAAACCTGTACTCTTTCTATATTTTAGAAGGCATTTTGAAAGAGACAATGACTGAATAAAATTATGCCATTTAATTAACACCATTCCAACATGGCTACATAAACTGTGTGTTTTTAGGGCAACATTTATATTTATTTTATTTATTTATATTTGTATACTGCCCTTCTCCCCGAAGGGACCCAGGGCGGTGCACAGCCATCTAAAAACAACAGTCACAAACAATACAATATAAAAACACACCATTAAAAACAATTTAAAATATGGATATAAGTCATGGGGCCAAAATTTAGAAGCCGGGAAAATACCTCCATAAAAGGTCTAAGATATCTAAATTCTTCCATTTACGGAGAGATAGTGTGAGTCAGGCCAGGCCAGCCTGAATAAACAGGAAAGATTTTATAGCATGGCGGAAGGCACGGAGGTCCGAAATAATACGGATCTCTGGGGGGAGATAGTTCCAGAGGGTGGGAGCTGCCACAGAGAAGGCTCTCCCCCTAGGGGTTGCCAGCCGGCATTGTTTGGCCGACGGCACCCTGAGGACGCCCTCTCTGTGGGAGTGAACCGGTCGGTGGGAAGTATTTTCTGGCAGAATGCGGTCCTGTAAATATTATAGAAAGATGATAGAAAGAGGGAACTGAGTCTTGAAGACTATTGAGCCTTGAATACTTAGGTAGAACTCACCAAGAGTTGCCTAATATAAGGGATAGATTTCTTTTCCCAAAGCATGGTATTTTCTTTCATGCAGGGCATTATCTAGAATGCTGTTACAACATTCTGAATATGAGACAGACATCATTTTCCACATTTTTTTATGTTTAATTTGCTTCTTTCCATATCTGCCTATCACAAACAAGAATGTAGCATATTGCACAGCTGACTATGGTCTTGCAGAAATACAATGCTTTATCATAGCAGAAGAAACACTATAAAGCTTGAATCGTCATGTGCGTAGACAAGGTTCACAGAGTAATTCTTTGAAAAATTCTCTCTCTCTCTCTCTCTCTCTCTCTCTCTCTCTCTTTCTCTCTCTCATTTTAAATAAAGATGGTAAGGAGCATCTCCTGGGAGCTTCCATGTGCAAAGCACAAGTTTTACCATTACACTATGATGATTCCTTGCCCTATGACTTCCTTGAATAGAAAAAAAAGAAAAGCAATCCTGAGCACCATTGGCTAATTACTTACTTCAGTCACCATAGTTAGTCCCAGAAGATAGCTGAGGAAACAGATTATAGCAATGAAGATTTCCCGTCGGTAACCCTTCCTTAGGAAGGATGGGTACAGATCAACTAATGATGTGATCTGCCCTTCAACTTCAACAAACTGTAGGGGAGAATAAAAAAATGAGTGGAGTAATGCAATGTATTATTTTATTCTTGTGTAAAAATATAACCCTTGTAAAGAGAGATAGTATGCACCATTTATTTATATATTATTGTAAGCAATGTTTCAATATTCAATATTGGAGCTGTTAATAAGCTCTTAGTGGGTTTACTAATTTTCCTTTCTCCTCCTAATTAGATGCGAGTTCCGTACTGCAAGCATAAAACTTATGAACAAAAGGAGAAAAAAGATAGTAAAAAGATAGGGCTGTTTGTAGACTCTCCAGGGTAAAACCAAGTAATTCTTGGAAGAAACTGGATAAACTGTTTTCCATGCAGTGTCTTCATGAGAGTAGGTTTATTCTCAACAGAAAAAATATTTCTACCATCTCATTTCATTCTAGCAGGAATCAGACATCCTATTAGAAGGAGTCGTACGGAAAGCTCTCTTATTTTCATCCAGTCCTTTCAGCTGTAGATTCAAGAAAGCTGGCTTCCATTTTCCATGCTAAAAATGTGTAGTACAAATCATGGCGAGATGTTAAACGAAGGGAAAGTTTTTAGGGGTACAGGGAGTCCTCTACTTACAAACACAATTGAGCCCCAAAATTCCATACCTAATTAGGCAAGACAGTTGTTAAGTGAGTTTTGCCTCATTTTATTCTTTTCCTTGCCACCGTTGTTAAGTGAATCACTGCATTTAAGTGACTTTGGCTTCCCCCATTGATTTTGCTTGCTAGGATTTTGTGAAAGGGGATCGCATGACACCAGGACACTGCAAATGTCAGGAATACATACCAGTTGTCCGCATTTTGATCACGTGACCCTGGGTGTGTGTGCTGTAATGGTCATGTGAAAAACAGTCCTGAGACACACACCCCTTTTTTTAGGGCTGTTGCAACTTCGAATGGCCACTGAATATAAATCAAGGACTACCGTGCAAACACTACACATGTACATCCTTTGTAAATCCAAACATATTAAAACCTTAAGGTATTTCTAGTTGTCCCCATCTTCTAATTAACTCTATTAATGTTTTAATAAAGTGGGGCAAACAACTATGATATATTAAAATAAAATTAAAGCAGGATAGGCAATGACAGCAAAAGTCATTATTAGAAAAAACAATTATGTTATTATTTTATTAAGGGGAGCAAATCCCCTTATTGTCCTTAATTTTGTATTTGTTTCTACAAGCAAGCCACATTTGGCTTTGTATGGCTTAATAATCCTTAGAAATCTGGGATCTTAGCCCTTAAGAAATTCTGACTGTCTTTTTCTCCTGCCATATAACTGTATCCAGCTTGGTCCTAAAACTGCTGTAGCATTCCAAAATCCAGCTTGACAGGACTCCAAAAGCAAACAAAACATTAAGTGCTCCAATTAGTTTTAATTATTTGACACAGAGAGCCTGAACTGAAATGCCTGAACATTACCAGGCAACCTTTAATTTACATAAGTACTTGGTTGCAGAACCACAGCTCTGAGGATGTCTGAACATTCAATTTGGAAGTGATTAAAAGTCACTCACTGGCACTCAAAGATTAAGCCCCCAAGAACCATTTAGAACAAATGAAATGCTTTGCCAAATTATGAGATTAAGTAAATAACAACCAGAGGGAAAATTCTTCTAATCTCCACTCATAGGAAAGGTTTTGAATTCAGTAAAGTTTCTGTCCCATGCTAGTAGATTAATGCCACATTGTAACTATTTTCCCAAATAACAATTAAAAGTCTGTTGGCTTAAAATCTTAAATCATTTCAAAGAAGTCCTCTCTAAAACCCTAGGACAGCTGTGTGATTTATAATAGTCTGGAGATTATTAACAGATTTCTTTTTGTCACATAAAAAGGCCTTGAGAAGGAAGGAAAACAAAATCGCCCTTGCTCACTCTCCCAGAAAACAAATTGCTGAGGACAGACAAAAATATCCAGTGTGTATCGGAACACTGATTCACATATATCAAGGCCTTTGAATTATATGGCTATAAGAAGGAAGGGCAACCTGGGGACACTTCCATTTTTATTCTGAGTTTTATTCTCATTCCATTGGATTTACCTATACATTTTGAAAAAGAAAGCACATCAATGCAGGAATGGATCAGGGAGGTGTCAATACGGGAGGAGGAAATGATGTGTCTGTACATTACAATGTAAGTGCCACTTTTCAGGCTTAGTCTATCCTTTGTAGAGTTTGAGTGCTATTTAAAAAAAGTATATTTTTAATAAATATATATGTGTAGACATTATAAAACCTATTTACATTGTGGAGGTAGGATCCCTAGTACGATACCCAGGTTCCCATATCTCTGTTGGATTTGACATCTTCTGTGTCTTTTTATAAAGTTAATTTTAATTATACTTATATGGTTTAAAATGGAAGGAAGGAAGGAAGGAAGGAAGGAAGGAAGGAAGGAAGGAAGGAAGGAAGGAAGGAAGGAAGGAAGGAAGGAAGCATAATAGTAAAATAAAGTTTCAGCTTGCAGAAAAAAATTGGACTAAAAGCTTTCTTAAAAAAATAATTATTATTTATAGGTTTAAAACTCTTATTTGTTTTGAAGCCACATCAACTGACCCAATAAAAGGCAGAAATAAATAGAAGAGAGGTAAATAAAGGCATGCCAATATGCTTGCTGTAACCAGCCGCAAAAACTAGAGAGGATACTAGGCACGTTTACACTAAACCAGTGTTTTGTAACTAGTTTTGCCCCCCTGAGTAGGCATTTGAAAATTAACTCATCTGTTTTGTGTGCAGGCATTTTGTGTGTCTGCCCATACATTTTGCTCATTTTGTGATCGCCCCCAAAATGCCACTAGTGCCTCCCACTGCAAGTCGTTTTGAGGGTTCCTATTATAAAATCTATGCTGGAACGTCATGATAAGAGGCAGTTAATGAATAGCGTCAAACCTTTTCTTTATTAATCTTAGTTGGAAGATAGACAAGTGATTCTTCTTTGGATCAATGCTACAAAGCCAAAAGTGTAATGACAATTTGTATTTATGTACAGATTTTCTATTAAAAACCATAAATATTGCATTTACTCACCTGGCTGTCCAGGCCAAGCAACAGAAGCATTACAAAGAAAAGAATAGCCCAAAAAGTTGGCAGCGGCATCATGGACACAGCTTTTGGATAAGCAATGAAGGCCAGACCTGGACCTAGAGGAATAAAGAGAGAGAGAAAGGAAGGGGGGAAAGGGAGACAACGTAGTAAGTATTTTATTCATTTCTGAATGAAAACCTCCCCCCACTCCTCACAAGTTGCCTGATTCCATTCAGATAAACCCAAACCCAACTCAAGATTCCAGAAAGGAACTCATTCTATCTGACAAAGAAGCATGCATGGCTATAACAGCTCCAATTTAAAAGGTAAATGAAAATTAAAAGAAGCAAAGCCCATCACACTTCATTCAGAAAGAGAGCTTGTGAACTAAATGAGATACAATTAGTGCATGACTAATTTCTATGATCTTTAAGGAGAGAAAAAAAATCCTCGGCTCTTAATTTTCTCTTGGGTTATTCATGCACAACTATTTCCTTGGACAAACAAAGCCCAAACAGTAGTTCCTAGGATTGATGCCAGAGAAGGCCAGATCCTGAAGGGGTATAAAACTCCAGAATTCTATTAATATCACATAGCACTGTGTTTAAATATAGAAACAAAGGCAATGATGCAACAGCTTCCATTAGAAGACAGTAAAGAATGGCTTGGGAGAATATTCCAAATAGAATCCATCCTTGGTTATAAAAGTGACTGCCAAATGACGTTAGTTAAGTTCTCTCAATACAGCAATAAAAAACCCAACATAGTGAGTATTATTTGCTTAGGATACAAAGCAACAAATGCTATCCGAAAAACTGTCCTTTAAGTAAGATTATCAACAACAAAGTCAGTAGTAGATTTTCTATTGCCATCTCTATGGATTAGTCAATAAAAGTCCCAAACAGTCACAATTCTGAAATAGTTATGCGAGATAATTATCATTTTATATTGGGGACATTTAATTCAGGTACAGTAAAGAGTTGAAATACGCTTGTATTTATTTAAAACGGATACTTTCACCATGATGGGAAAATACTGTACCAACGCTTTTCATGCAAGCTTTTGGTTTAAATTGGACTAAGATATTTCTGTTTATTGCTTTCTTGCTTTTCTTCCATATTTTAAACTGGAAATTACTGCCTATAAATTAGTACCTGACTACTCACAAGTTATGCCTTTTATTTTCCAATCAGTTTAACAAAATATATATTTAGAAAGATGCAAAAATGCTTTAAAAAACTACTATCCAGAATATATTAACTGCGTTTTCGTCATCTAGATTAATAAGCCTTAAACTAGCTACAGCTATCCCATTGATTCTAATAGAAAGAGATTCAATTCACTTTTTTGGATTAAAGCTTTAGGGCCCAATCCTGCTTGCATTATGCATGGTTAAGGTAATCATAACTATTCTGCTGGATGAAAGATGACATAGGGTCATTATACTCTTCTGTGATCCAACAGTTATGCCATTTGACAAAATCCTTTAAAAAGTGAACATTCCATCTATACATCTGTTGAGGTATCTCGGAGCCAAGGAGTTCTAGCACCCTGGATTCATATCTAAGATGATCTAGTTCTCACATAAGGTCCATGTTATTCAATTTTATTATTCACTTATTTACTGTAGAGTGCATTAATTCTTTCACTAAGCTGTTTTAGTTGAAATCCTGTGTAACACTAAGTTCCATTGAAACTAATGGTCTCATTTAACATAGCTATCAATATAGCCTTGTTCCTTCTTCGCAGAAATTATTTTCAATGGAGTGGTTGAATAAGGCATGCAAAATTTCAGAAACAGAGGCTGCCATTCCAGAGTCACAGCATAATCCTATATGCATGCTTACTCAGAATTAAGTCTTACTGTGTCCAGCATGGCTTAGTCCCGGGTTAGACTGCACAGGACTGTTGCCTTAAGAATGTGTAAACTAACTGAAATCAATAGAGTTAAGTAAGCCTAGATTTATATTGCATTGAGGATTAAAGTACATTAATCTACATGGGGCTCCCCTTGGGTCACATCCGGAAGCTTCAACTGGTACAAAATGCAGTCGCACAGGGGGTTATGGGGGCCAGTGGCAGGACCCATGTGGCCTCCCTCTTGTGCGAGCTGCATTGGCTGCTGATGGGTTTTCGGGTGCGCTTCAAGGTGCTTGTTATGACCTTTAAAGCGCTCCATGGCTTAGGACCCAGTTATCTACAGGACTGCAT
>JANHFO010008074.1:78640-89378 GCA_032468095.1 Pareas carinatus | reverse complement strand
AATTCTGCCAATAGTATTTCTCCTGGTGGGTTTAGTTTCACCCTGTTTCCCCTTTCAAAATTCTTTTACAACATACTTCTTCCAAAGTTGTCAAAAACATTGCTGGTATTAAGTTCTCCGGGTTGTATTTTCAGGAAATCCACATTATTCCAGAAACAGCTGTTAGGGGACTAATAAGGTGATCCTGGCAAAAACTCATATGATCAAGAAATGCACCTGGCTATAGCAGAAAACAGGGTAGTGCTGACAGACGAAATAACTCGGCAGCTTTCTGTAGCTGAAATTTTATGATTCAGAAGAAGAGTCTCCAAAAGAAACTTATGTCTTTATGTTTTGAACAGTGTTTAGCGAGGGGGCTTTTTTGAATTGTCTTCAAGCAAATTAATGAGGAAAGGACCTACCGCAGAGGGACTGAACCATGCAGGGATAAGGCAAAATGCCACACTATGCAACTCTGCTACCGATTAGTTCAGATGACCAACATATGGAAACATATGTGGTATAGCAGATGGTAGTTGCATCTCAATCAACTTCTAAAATGTCTGTCAAGTGTTCATCAGTCCAGTGCATAAGAGGTGATTGTGCAAAGCACTGGGCAGCCATTCTTCTCCTTCCTCCAATGCCCATCAGCTCTTCACTGGGTTATTTTTAGAAATGGGTTTAACAGAATTCTGGGGGGAGATGCTGCATCCCTGTTTAAAAATAGTCTGGCTAATATGCGACATGCATGAGGAAATTGTACAGTGCAGCTGAAGAGCAACTTTTACATCCAACTATGCAAAATAGGAGCTTGAACTATTTTTCATAGATATATTAACTTATATCCTCCCCAGTATGATCCTATGTTAATGAAAATAATGGGTGCATATGTTCACACCAACTGATGCAATTTGTTAAAAAGGAGGGGAACATGGGGAAGATGTAACAGTCCTCTTATTGAGAGTCAATTTAGTCTAGTAGTTAAGGTGCTAGGCTATAAACCAGGACACTGAGTTCTAATTCTGTTTTAGGCTTGAAAGCTAGGTGACTTTGAACCAATCCACTCTCTCTGAGCCCAACTCACCCCACAGAGGTGTTGTTGTGAGGAAATAGGTGAAGGATGAAGTATTAGGTATATACCCTGAATGAAGGTGGGATATAAACAAACAAACATGGCCTATACTTGCTATCTTTTGGTGAATCAGTTATCTATGGCAGGATAGTGATTGCATTTGAATTGCTACTTATCATTTGTTTGCAGGTATAGAAAGAAAGGCAAAGGCTTAGAAATGGGGTGAAGGGGGAAATCACTTTACATTTCAAAGCAAGGTTAAACAATGCTACAACTATTGATCAATGGCACTTATCTCTGTTAGTAATCCAGACTTCATCAAAACATAGAATGAGAAGTGCCAGATGTTCAACCTAGCTTTCAAAGAGGCTAAGGCACTCAGGATAATATTAGGAACATTTAATGGATAATGAAAAAAGGAAAAGGTATTCCAAAGTGATATCTATTTTTTCCATTAGCAATTATACTAAGGCTTTTGATTGTGTGGATCTCAAATTGAGGATATCCCTTAAAAACACGACAATGCTAGGCTACCTAATTTCCCTACTAAAAAGTTTGTATGATGTTCAGGAACCATTTCAGAATAGAAAATGAGCAATTAAATTCAAATTTGTGAAGGAGTATGTCAAAGGTCTATATGGTCATCTTATTTATTTAATTTATATGCAAAGTACATCATGAGATATGCTTGAAAAGAAATAGAGATTGAAATTAATATCATTGGGAGAAACATCAATAACCTTAGATATACTAATGATAGCACTTTAATGACTAGATGTGGAGAAGACTTAAGAAATCTCTTGTTGAAACTGAAAGAAGAAAGTTTGTTTCTTAATATTCAAAACACCAATAATATTAACAGGCAATGTCAATCTAATCCAATGATGAAAAGAAGTTGAACAGTAACACAGTATATCTAGGCTCAAAAATTCAGAGATACAGTAACTGTAACCATAAAGTAATGAAATATTTGCTATTTAGAAGAACATTATGAAAATCTAGACAACATAGTAAAAGTTCATAGACATCAAAGAAGAGGGAATCAACCGATTCTTCAAAGCACCTGAAGGCAGGACAAGAAGCAATGGATGGAAACTAATAAAGGAAAGAAGCAACCTAGAACTAAGGAGAAATTTCCTGACAGAACAATGGACAACTTGTCTCCAGAAGTTGTGGGTGCTCCAACACTGGAGGTTTTTAAGATGAGATTGGACAACCTTCTCCTGAAGTGGTACAGGATTTCCTGCTTGAGCAGGGGGGTGGACTAGAAGAACTGCAAGGTCCCTTCCAACTCTGTTATTTTGTTATTCTGTAATATTATATAAACATATGTGTGGCCAAGGCTATGGTTTTTGCACTGGAAACAGAGGATGGTGAAAATTGGACTACTGGAAAGGCAGAAGAAAGAAAAATGGGTTCCTCTGAAATGTGATTGAGAATATTTTAGTCTACAAAAAGAACAAATTGTAGAAAGTGAAATGAGCTAAACCAAGGCCATTCACCAGGAGTGCTAGTAATGAAGTTGAAGCGTAAAACAGCACAATATGAAGGAAAGAATCATTTGAAAAGATGCAAAAGAAGAAAAATCGTTAACAATTTTTTACAAGAAACATATAACCAATGCACACTATAAGCTACCTGAACAACCTAAATTGGGGAAATTGTACTTTGCCTCAATATACAATGAAAAAAGGGGGTAACAGTTTATATAAAAACCCATATAAAATCAAAATTGATATATAAAGACAACGAGGGCAGAGTCCTAATGATGCAGATAAACACCAAAAATAAAGAATTTCTTGTAACAATATATGCTCCCAATATGGACAAAGATTTTATGACTTATTCCATAAGAAAATGGCAGAATTAAACTACCAAGATATATGCTTAACAGGGGGCTTAAACTACATATGGGACCCTGAACTAGATTATAAATCTGCCAAGATAAGGAAAAAAGGAAGGAAACATCCCCCAACCGCTTTTATAAAAATTGTCAAAGAATATAATATGAAAGACATATGGAGGCAAAGAAACCCGACATTGAAACAGCATACTTTCTTTTCCAATTATCACAATTTATGGTCTAGAATTGACATGGCCTGGCTAATACCTAATCTATAAGTCAATGTAAGACAAGCAGTGATATTAACGCTCACAGATACAGATCACAAACCAATTGCATTCACCTGGCATAACTTGACAATAAACAAAAGATGGACATTGCAAAGAGCAATCCTCAAGGACAAAGAATTTATAAAGAAAGCTGAAAATGAAATGAGATTATTTTTTTAAGAAAATCTCAATGGAGAAGTACAACCTCAAATGGTATGGGACAATGCAAAAGCATTCTTCAGGGGGCTCTACATCAGCCATATGGCAAAAAGACACAAAGAAAAACTACAAACTTACAACAAACTGAAAGAGGAAATGAGATAAACAGAACAGAAACTAACAGACCACCCAGGGGACAAGCACCTACAAAGAAAAGTAAAACTAACTAAGCACAAAACGAACTTGTTAGAATCTGAAAAATTAGCACAACAAATTCAGAAGACAAGACAAATCATTTTTGAAAGCATAAACAAAACTGGGAGGTGGCTGGCATATAACCTCAGATGACATAAGAAAAAGCAGACCATAGAGTGCTAAAAAAAGATGACAAAGGACAAAGGTTATATGACCTTGATCAAATAAAAAAAATAGCTGAGAGATACTACTCCAAATTATATGCAAAGGAACAAATCCCAACTGAAAACATTACCCAATATCTGTCAATAAACAAACCAATAAGAATCCAGGATGAATACAAATCCATGCTAGACCAACAAATCACTGACTATGAAATCCTACAAGCAATAAAAAAATAAAAAGTAGAGAAAGCTCCAGGACCTGATGGTATCCCAGTGGAGTTTTATAAAATATTCCAGACCTGCCTGCTTAACACATTTAAAATAATCTCAAATCATCTTCTGATGGAAGGAAAACTCCCAAAAATATGGTTACAAGCAAATATAACACTGATACATAAAGACGGAACTGAACCTGAACAAATCCAAAATTATTAACCTATATCACTCCTCAACATAGATTACAAGATCTTCGCGACTATAATGGCAGAAAAAGTTAAAGCATGGCTAAATACTTATAGACACACAGTCCAAAACAGCTTTCTCCCCAGAAGACAGATCAGGAATAATATAAGAACTATTATAAACATTTTGGAATTTTATGAAATGCACCGGAGCAGAAAGTTGGCCCTAGTATTTCCGGATGCACAAAAGGCTTTCGATAATGTAGACTGGAATTTTATCAAGTAGCAATTATATGACATTGGAGAGGGGGAAACCTATGAAAAATGATAGATGGGATATATCAGGAGCAAGAAACGAGAATCATCATTAATGGGGACAGCATGAATAAGATAAATATAAGCAAGGGAACTAGACAGGGCTGCCCATTATCGCCATTACTATTTATGCTGACTCTGGAAATTTTAAATGACAAAGTGAGACAAGACAAACACATTTTAGGCCTAAAATTAAAAGGAGAGAAGTACAAATTGCAAGCATTCGCAGATGATCCTAGAAGACCCAACCAAAACTGCCACTATACTAATAAAAACAATACAAGACTATGGAAGAGTAGCTGGTCTAAAAATTAACAAACAGAAAACAAAGATGATTACTAAAAACATGACACCAAAACAACAGGATAAATTGTAGGAAAGTATGGTCATATAGGTGACAGACAAGATAAAATACCTAGGTATAAATCTGATGGCTAAAGTAATAACATTAAAACAAGATAATTATGATAAATTAATAACTCAGATCAAAATAGATCTAACTAAATGGTGACAACTAAAACTGTCATTGATGGGAAGGATTACTACCATCAAGATGAACATTCGCCGAAAACTTATATTTTTATTTCAAAATATACCAATTAGGCTAAAGAATCCCTTTTTTACTGGATTAAATAAAATGATACTTAAATTTGTATGGGATGGAAAAAAACATAAAAAAATTAAAACAGTGAGTTTGCAAGAAAAAAGGGAAGAAGGTGGATTCGAGTTACCAGATTGGATATTATACTATCAGAAGGCTACATTAATCTGGATAAAACAGTGGATAACACTAAAAAATAAAAGACTACTAATCTTGGAAAGATTCGATCTGCAACTAGGATGGCATGCTTTCTTTGGTTATGGTAAGAACACAATTCATACCTACTTCAATAATCACTTAATAAGGAAAGCACTAATAACTCCCTGGGACAAATTAAAGAAACAAATGTATTACAAAATCTCAAGTTGGATATCAACAACAGAAGCACTTACATACCCCAATTGAACAGATACAAAAAAACATTGGACATACAAAGAGATTCTAAAGGAGGAGGGGTCATTGAAATCTAGATATCAATTGAAAGAACAGGGACTAGACTTTACAGAATGGGCATACAGCCAAATTAGCTCATGCTTCAACAGTGACACAAAAAAGCCTGATATCTACAGGCACTCTCTAGAACTAGACAAAATCCTACTTAATTCTGAAAAAAAATAATAAAAAACATATAATCACTTATTGAGAATAAAAAAGGGGAGAAAACAGAATAATGGAAATATACACAAATGGCAAACAAATCTAGGTAGGGAAATTGATTTAGAAGAATGGGAGCAATTGTCGAAGCAAAACTATAAGATAACCAAATTAGCAGCATACAAGAAAATGTTCTACAGATGGCACATGGCACTGGAGCAATTGGCTAAAATATCCAAGAATAACACCAATAAATGCTGGAAATGTAAGATAGCAACAGGAATCAGATGTGGTGGTCTTGTTGTTTTGCGAGAAATTATTGGAACAAGATAAGAATCTGTCTAAACAAGATGCTAGATATCAAATAACCAACAGCCCAGAAATATTTCTATTAGGAATAACAAATCAGGATGAGCAAACAGGAAAGATATATAGCGGTAAACATCATTATAGCAGCAAGGATTGAATTTGCCAAACACTGGAAAGACCCAAATTGCCCAACAAATGAGGAAATAATAACTAAAATTCTAGATTGTGCAGAGATGGATAATTTGACTTTAAAACTTCAAAATAAAGAGAACTTAATGTATTACTAAGTATGGGATAAAATCTATAACTGGTTGGCAAACATATGGAAATATGGGAATAAATGAGAAGAAAGACCTAAACAAAAATAGAAACAAAATGATGACATAAAAGATGATATAAATAGAAAATCCAATCGCAACAAGAGGCGGAGACGAGAATAGGAACAATAACTTAAAAAAAAATAGAGGTAAGAAAGGAAGAAAGAAAAGAAAGATTTAAATGAAGGTCCAGAGAAGAAGAGGAAGGGGCTAAGAAGAAAGCGAAAGAAAGTAGAAAGAGGAATGAGAGGAAGCAGTAGAAGGGAATGAGGGAGAGAAGAAGGAGAAGTGAAAGAGATGAAAGAGGAGAGGAGGATTGAAGGCCCAAAGGGAAAACAGAGAAGATAGAATAAGTTACGAAGAAAGGAATGAGAAAGAAGAGGGGGAAAGAGAGAGGAATTAAGAAAGGACAGAAGGAGAAGAAAGGAGGAAGATGGAAAAATAGAAGGGAAAGAGGGAGAAAGAAAGAAAAAAGAAAATAAAGGACACAATAGAAAGTTCAACCAACATAGGCTAATGGATAGAACCTAAAATACAGAACTAAAACAACTAAGAAGAAAGCTAGGGACTTGCCAGATCAAAACAAGGACAGCAAGGTACAAAGAAAGAGGGGATATTTTGAACAAGGAGCTCACGAACACAAGGGATGATATTACATAAAGTGATGATAAATGTTTTATTTTGAGAATATTTTCCTTTCCTTCCCCCGTTATAAGTATAACAAATAAATTGAGGTTTCGTAAGGTTACAGAAATGACACTAAAGTGAGTAAAATATTTATAAAAATAAAACGTACCACGATTTGGGGGTTTATAGCGAATAGTGAACAGAGAAGTAACTTGAAACCCCAGTGAACTAAAGATTCTGTGCCATACTGAAGTGTTAAATACATGTGAAATACAGAATGTAAATGCAATGTGGTACTATATATGATCGTTTATTAATATGCCTTTTCTTTCTTTGTCACTAATATATGATCTGATGTTATTTTGTGAAAATTCAATAAAAAGATATAACAAAAAATATATATGAAAAGATGCACGGAAAGACACAAGGATAGTTGGGCAGCACTTTAAATAAACTGACAGGAAATGCCCTGAATTTCTCTTGATCTCCTTGCCAACTATCAGAAAGCAAATGAAGGAGGAGGCAGGAGATGGAAAAGGAAGACTAAACGTTTTTCAGAGGAATGCTTCCTCACTTGGCAGGCATGACCAAGATAAAATTCTAGAAGGCAGAAACTTCTGTCTGTCTCTTTCTACCGAGTCACTGCATGCATTGTTTCATAACAATGGAACAAAGTGTGCAAATGTTCTTTTTGCACCCATGTTCAGTGAAAAGAACAGACCAATTAACTTTTGGTTAAAGTTTACTGTGCTATTTCTGTGCTTTGGAGGTCATCCAGACTTAGCATAGACTTACCATGAGATATGTTACTGGCTACAAGCTTGGCTGGTTTCAAAAAGGGTTGGACTAATTCCTGAAAGTCATAGAAACCAATGGCTATTAGCCTTGATGTCAGCATGACTGAGAAGCTGGGCGTCTCGTGCAGTTAGTTGAATCACAGTGTTGGGCACTGCTGATGTTCTGATGATCTATGACTATAATGACCATTGACTTTAGTTTCCTCTGTCACAAGGATTTCACATGACTGTATAATACAGTGTATTCTACTCGATTTTAGTACTGCAGTTTGATATTATTCGCAAGCTAGGTAAGCCACATGGCGTGCTGTGGGTTTGGCGGAGGGAGGGGGAAGTTAAGAAAAGAAATGTGTTTTCCATCAGAATGCAGGAGTACTGCTAAGTCTACATTGCCAACTGTAGGAGCTGTATCTCATAGAATCCAAAGCCCATTCAATTGGCAAGTATTTCCTCTGTGTTTAAGCTAAGTGATCCTTCCCACCTCTGCCTTCTCTTAAAAACCCATTGCTGCGGGGGGGGGGCAGAGACACACAGAGAGAAGAAAGGGGCACCAAAAGATTGGATGCAACTAATGAGGAAGAGGGTGGTCAGAAATTCATACTGAGACTCTCAATGATTCCTCATTTTCCTATCAGACCACTGATGTGAGACTAAATGAGTTCATAGGTCTGGTATGCTTATTCACACAAGGAAAAACAAAAGCGAGCATACTGTACGCAAAGAGGAATAGGCACTTCTGCGTGGGTCTGCTCTAGCAACAGTCAAAGTCAATCTTTCACCGATTAGATATAGAGCTGACTTCTTGGAATAACAAGGAAGCAATGCACCTGCTGCTTGGGAAAATGTGTTAGTGTAGTCTATTCCTGTTTGAGGAATGAGGTCTAACGAGGTCTTTTTACTCTTTCTTTCCTAGTTTCCCCCCGCCCTATTTCTCCTCAGTAAAAGCCCAGAATTTTCTTTTTCTCCCCCCCCATGTAGTAATATTATTCAACATTTGGAGTTAAAAAGATAAAAATGAATTCCAAGTAAAAAAATAAAGAAAATAAAGAAAAAATAGGAAGTGCAGAAAAGAAAAAATAGAAAAGAAAGCAAAATATTTATTTTTCAAACTTCTTAACTGCCCATCTACCTCAGAGAGGGGCTACATATGAACATACCTGTAGTAAAGAAAAAGAAAAAGAATAAAGAAATGACCTCTCCCTTCACAACAAGTATAAACAATTTTAGTAACTTATCAGTTTCTCTTAAAATAGAACAAATTATCTCTTCTTCCCATAGCCCATCTGTTTAGTTATAAGGAAATCTATAAGGGTTGGTCATTTAGTCCTTCTCAGAAAAATTTATTAAGGGTTACCAGAAATAACAACATATTTATGTTACCCTTGATCAAATAAACCAACTTTATATTCCTCCCTTTTATTTTTAACAATTTAGATCTTTTAAACCTACAAATAATGTTTTAGAACTTTTCATTTTTTTTCTTTGTTCCTTCTCACAAAATACTTCAAAACTTTAACAAGCCTCTTTTGAAAATACAATGTAGGAAAGTTATTCAAGTCATTCTCTGAGTTGTTATTTGTACATCCCTTTTAATTATAGATATAATCAGCTAGTTTTGTTTGTATATCCAGTATATCATCTTTTTTCATATCATTCTCATAGCTGGTCATTTTTGAATCCACTTTTAAATTGTTTTAGTCTTCTCAGATAAAACGTGATGCTCTTCTATAACATATTTTAAACACAGTCTATTTATAATGGTAGACACTCTTAAAATAACTTCTGGGTCCATTGTTCACAAATATACTTCAATATGTCCAATGTTAAGTAATTTGTTCCATTTTATATTGTAAGTTGAATTTAAATGCTCTTTTCTTTTAATTGTAATCTTTAGTTCCTTCTAGTTCTCTCTAGTGTCCAACCTTCAAAGTCCCATTCTATCATTTTTTAAAGTATTCAAAACAACAGCATTTTTCCTACAGAAAGGATTCTTAAAATTTTTATTTCTAATCCCTCTGGATCATTAGTCCATTTGTAACTTTCCAAAATCAATGTTCTGATAACCCCTTTTGCTCTTTAATTCAAAAAAATGTTTTTAATATCCTTCAACTTATATTTAAAACTTATTTCACTCAGGGTTGAAGGAAACTCACTAGATGCTGCCAAAATATATTGACCCAAAGGTTATAATAGCTGAAAAGCAGTTAAGAAGCAATTTCCAAAAGTGATTAGAAGAATTATGTGAAGCCAGTGTTCATTTTGAAGGCGCCAACTGTGGTTTCAGCAAATATGGCTTTCCTTCATTTCCTACAGCTCTAAGCCCATCAGAGACTGCTGTCTCCTCCAAAGGAGAAATGGTCTAGAGCACTTGTAGGTGATCTCAAGCTTTCCCTGTTCTGTAAAGGAATTATTAAAAGCCAGACTACTCAACAGCTCTTCATTCTATTGTGCTCATTGGCTCCACTCCAGTTTGACGTTTCATTCCTAGAAGTGCAGATCCTGGATTTTCTTACTTGCCTGTACAGTTTGCAGTTTCAATTCTTTTTTTTTGTTTTCATTGCCAAGTATGTTCATCCACTCATCATAACTATTCACTACATTGGCTTCTGTAAACAATACCTCATATGCTGGCCTCAAAGGCAAGTGTTCTGGATAGTTTATTTATCTAAGAAGACAAGTATACACATGTACTTTTCTTTGTGTTTTGAAATCCACTTGGCTATTCAATTTCTTGCAATGCTTCCTGAAACATGTTAATAAAATAGAAACCATCAGTTCTTTGCATGCACAAGAAAGGGAAGGATTTTTAATGTTATTGTTTATTGTTATCTAATGTATTGTTTTTATGGACCCTATCATCCAAGTTCACTAAATCCATTTTTTGACAGGGTGGAGTCATTTCAAATGTTTGCTAAGAGCTTCCACACACTGCTATAAGTTGTGCTATAGAGGCAGTAGGAAGATATTAATAGTTAAGCTTCTTCTACTAATGGATCAGCAACATAAAAATCTGTACTGATATTATATACGGTGGATCTTAGGTAAAATTATTCAGACCTGATTAACTATCTATCCTAGTGGAGAATTGAATATCTC